>JASVEL010006535.1:0-115161 GCA_032618575.1 Nicotiana noctiflora | reverse complement strand
ATCTGCCTAAATAATTAGAAATTGGAGGGGTTTTAATGAAATAATTCAAATTTGAATTTCCCTCCTATTTGGGTCTATAAATAGACATAAAATCTGCATAATTTTGGACCTTTTTATGATTTTTGAACTTCTTTTGTGATTTTTAGACTTTTGAACCTTGTTTTGATTTTTAGAAGCTTTCTTTTAGACTTTGGAATCTGTAAAACCCAGAAAATCCCATAAAAAACTGTCTGTTAAATTTCAGATCTGAAATTAATACTTTCAGATCATTTTTCTTTTATTTTACCTTCAAATTCATATTAAAAATCCAAAAACAATGAGAGGATCAATCTCAAATCAATAAAGAACTGTTATTCCAGTGATTTCAATGTGAATTCTGATTTTTAAACAACTTGAAGTTCTGTTAATTGCTTCCTGGATTGCTGTGGATCTCTTTGCTGAAATTTGAATACTGAAATGTTGTTGCTGAGAATTACTGCTGTAAATCCTATTTGCTGAATCCTGTTGTGCTGCTGTCAATTAGATCTAATGGATTTATTCAACTTTTAAGGTACACATTTGTAATCTCAAGCTTATGGAAATAAATTGAAGTGCTGATTTTTTTACTTATCGATTTCTTCTAGTTTTACTTGTTTTCTTTCGTTTGTAAGTTTGCCATTGATTTAAGAAGTTTATTATGAATATTAGACTTCTTGAAATTGTAATTAAGAATTGGACTGTTAAGTTAGTTGAATTACTTTAAATTCTGCTTAGTTATGGATTCAGAGTTTTTGTAACAGTTAGATAATTTTGACAAACAATAGATCATTTATCAAACCAGGAATTTTATTCTATTTTGAATTAACAGGTCTAGTTAATTGGACTGCCTGAGTAATTAGCAGTTATAATGTTAATTTCAGTTTCTGCTCACGCCAGTGTGATTGATTGTAGAGTCACACTTAGGAATGAATTTACAAAAAAATAATAATTCTGTCTCAATATCTTACACAAGGCATTTGATGTTTAGATTATTGTTTAATTGGTGTTGATAAGATACAGAAGTCATAATTAGAAAGAATGAAATAAATTTTGCTCAGAACGACAAGGAAGCAGTTTATGTTATTTTGAATAATAGAAGTTTACGTTAAAGAAATAGAAGCAAGATCTCATTATTACTTAGGCATATCTACATTCAGAAAAGGACATACTAATTAGTAATTAGGATTTGTAGATGTCTACCTGTTTAGTTCCGAAATTCAGAGTTTATAGAGCAACATTCTCCAACACACATAAGGCTGGCATACATATGGGCTTCAAGCCCAGTTTATTTGTTCTCCTTTGTATTGGGCTTAGCCGCACAGTGGCTGCCATATCCACTGTTATTAAATTGGAGTTAAAAACTGTTAAAAGAGTGCCTGAATCGTAAATTTTTTCATTTTAGTGAATATAGGATTAAGTACCAAATTAATATTAGGGACAAAAACAAAAGTAGACAATATAGTTCACCCTAGGATTGACTTTTAAATAAATGAGACGAGCCTTGCCAAACAAAAATACAGAATTGCGGGGCCCTCAAATAAATTGTTATAAAAAATTCTAGACTCAGAAGGACCGTTTAGCAAATTTCACAGTCTTTCCAAAAGTTAACAACACGATAGACTCTTTAGGCATGACTTTAATAAAATTACTTTCCTAAATACGAGTGCGCATTTATGTGACCCGAATCTTACTCTCGGCGAAACTGAAACGCATTAAAGTCACAGGCATACCGGTTGCGTTGTGACTCGAAATGTGTTTTCGTGACGTCGCAATTCTTCTAAAATTGAAAAGAGGAACATTAAAAGCACATAATTAAAATATATAAAGAAATCAGATAAAACAAAAACCGCAGTTGAGCGACCGTGCTAAAACCATGGAATTCGGGAGTGCCTAACAACTTCTCCTGGGTTAACAGAATTCCTTATCCAGGTTTTTAGTTTCACAGACTGTAATACAGAGTCATAAATTTTCCTCGGTTCGGGATTAAATCGGTGACTTGGGACACCATTATTTTCCCAAGTGGCGACTCTGAAAAATTAAATAAATTGATCCCGTTCCGACTGTCCTTTAAGTGGAAAAACTCATTCCCTGATTATTATTATATCCCTTCTCGGGGTGTAGTATTATACAGCGGCACATTACATGTGTGAAAAAAGGAGGTGTGACAGCTCTGGCGACTCTGCTGGGGATAAGTAACCCAGAACTTCGGTTCAAGGTTTAAGAATTCGAGCTCAATTAAATTGTTGTTTTTGTTTATATCTGATTTCCTTATATGCTTTGATTAATGTGCTACATGTTCACCGCTTTGATATTGCGTGAACTGTATTTATAAAAATTGTGCCGAAAACCCTTATCTTCTTATCTCCGGGGATGTGCTTACTGGTTGAGACTCCCCTTTCTGTTAGTGTCAATACCAAAAATAAGAAAAAGAGGCCGGACAAGTTACTAAGCCGAACGACCCCGCGGGTCCCCGGTACGTAGCCCCCTCCTCGATGCGAGTTGTCCACTCAGGTACACGGTCTAGCACGCTATGAAACTATAAGATATTGAACATAGGTCTAGGACAATTATTTGCATCATAACTGACTTAGGGGACTCAACACAGGGTGGGGTCCATCTAGGACAGGTGACCCGATAATTAAAGACCGAGCATATTATATGTTGCATTTTAATTGTCTTGGATCATTATGCGGACCGGCAAAACAAAAAGAGAAAATTCTGGGAAAAAAAAAGAGAGACATTGAGATATTAGCGAAGAGTTGTTAGAAAATCGAAAAGAAAATCTAAAATAGGAAAAAACATTGTTGTTAAAATAATTGGTCAAATAATCTGACCGAACTACGCAGGTTTGATTCTCGCCATTAGGTAGATACGTAGGCAACCCTCATCGGTTCCAACCACCCTTTTCAAAAAAATCAAAAAAAATGTGTGTTTAATTTTGTCAATAAAATCAAAGTGATGCCATTTTTGAAAATAGCCGAATGTTCTGAAAGGACGCCGGAATGCTATTTTTGCAAAAATGGGCCACTCTGAAATCTTGTCTTTTTCTTTTTTAATAATAGCCTTGAAATATTCTATGTGGAAATGTTGAAAGGCTGTAGCCTCAAAATCAAGTTCGGGTTCACACCTCTTTTGCAAAAATGACCAAAAAAAGTCAAATTTTTTATTTTGTTATAAATAAATCGGGTGATGCTATTCTTGTTTAAAATAAGCCGAATGTTCCCAAAAGGACGCCGGAAGGCTGTTTTTGCAAGAATAGCCACTTTGAGTCTTTGCAAATAATTTTTGGGCACAGCCTTGAAATATTTCCTCGTGGAAATGTTTAAAGGCCGTATCCGCAAAATCAAGGTTGAGTCATCACTCAAATTTACAAAAATAACCACTTTATCAAATAAGCCAATACATGGCTGGAATTTTACTGAAATAGCCACATTTGGCATTTAAACTTCCTCAGTCTTGTGTTGGCCTGTGGCGATGCTGAATGATGCCCCATAGGCCCCCAGGATGAAAAATTTTGAATTTGTATCTTCTTAAATAAAATTTTGCAAAAAATAGCCACTTTGTCTAAATAAGCCATTACATGGCCAATTTATGAAAAATAGTCTTGTGTTGGTTTATGGCGATGCCGAACGATGCCCCATGAGCCCCAAGATGAGAAAAATTTTCGAGTTTAGTTTCTTAAATAAAAATTTACAAAAATAGCCATTTTGCCCAATAAGCCATTACATGGCCAATTTTGTAGAAATAGTCATAATTAACGCTAAAATATTCTTATAGAAATCTCCGGCACAAGATGTGAGAGTTTTTCATCAAGATGTGCAGTTGGAGTCGGCTTCTATAATTTTCCTTCAAAGAAAACAAAAAAAAATTAAATAAACATCTCTTTATTTAATGTTTATTTGCATTAAATAAACATCTGTTTTTGTTTTTCCTTTTGTTTGCCTTTCTCTCCCCTACGCCGAGGGTCGATTGGAAACAACCTCTCTGCCCTCTTGGGTAGAGGTAAGGCATGCATACATATTACCCTTCCCACACCCCACTTCGTGGGAATATACTGGGTTGTTGTTGTTGTTGTTGTTGTTGTTGTAATTTGCAATAACTACGCTCGGTCTGATTCATGCGGAGTCATAATACGTAGGCAAGCCACATAGGATTCGACCATATCCATAACCAAAAAGAAAAAAAAATGAAAAACTACAAAAGAAAAAAAAAGGAAAAAACCCACAAAAAGAAAAAAAAAGAAAATGCCAGAAAAACAAAGGAAATCAATAAGCGACGCTAACATGGTGGTTTCGTTTTGTTAATACAGAAAGTTTAGGTGGTTGGTTGTGGTAAATTGAAAAACGAGATTCAAGGAAAATGATAACCGACATCGAAGCTGTTACGAGTGCTCAAGAGACTCAGGGTCAGTGATTTCAATAAGGTTCTACTGTGGTTGAGGAAAATAGAACACTGAAACAAAAAATGACCAAAATGCATCAAGCATGGGCCAATGGCCAGGGACAGCCTTCTCATGAGTGGCAATTTGCTATACGGCAAGAACAGTACCACTCTCCCGAGTACCACTCATACTCGTTTGATCTTCCTACAAACATTAAGAAGCCTACCCGAAAGAAGGTACATGAAGAAATGGCCCAAAGATTGAAAAGATTAAAACAACGGCTGAAAAACACGCAAGAAGTGGCAGTTCAAAAGAGGTTAACTTCATAGATCTATGTATGTTCCCCGATGCTCACTTGCTACCTGGTTTCAAGATTCCCAAATTTAAAAAGTACGATGGACGTGGAAACCCCATAGCCCAGCTGAAAAGGTATTGCAACCAATTGAGAAGTGTGAGAAGAAATGAAGAATTGCTTATGGCTTATTTTGGGGAAAGCCTGTCGGGAGTAGCATCAGAATGGTTTTGGGATCAGGACATGTCTTGTTGGTACGTCTGGGATGATTTGGCACAGGCCTTCATCAAACAGTTTCAATACAATATCGACGTCATCCCAAACCGCATTTCCCTTTCTAAAATGAAAAAGAAACCAATTGAAAGTTTCAGGGAATATGCCATAAAATGGAGAGAGCAGGCAGCTAGAGCTAAGCCACCCATGGATGATCACGAGTTGGCCACTGTTTTCCTTCAGGCTCAAGAGCCGGATTACTTTCAAAACATGATATCTGCAGTTGGTCAATCCTTTGAAGAAATAATCAAAATGGGAGAAATGGTGGAAGATGGTCTTAAGACAGGCAAAATTATAAGTCAAGCGGCTCTCAAAGATGCAGCTCAGGATGTTCAAAGTGAATTTAGTGATGTGAATGGGAGGGATGAAGAAATCATGATGATATCAGGGTCGAGAAGAGGTCCTATGAGAACATCTCGAAGGTATATGAAACCTCGTCAGGTATTTCATGACCCTTTTAAGCATTACTACCCGCCTCAGAACCCTCCATACTCTGTTGATCCAGTCCAATATGTTACCCAATCCTTATAACACCCAAGAAAGCAAGCCCGAACATCACAAAATCTCTACCAGCCTCCGCAAAATTTTCAAGTACCTTATAACCCACATCAAAACCAGGAGTATGGAATGGAACAAAAGTTGAAAGATAATTTTACACCAATAGGAGAGTCCTATGCAAGCTTGTTTGAGAAGTTAAAACAACATGACATGATTGCACCCATTCCTCCAAATTGGGTGGACCGTCGTGCAAGAAGCTTTGACTCATCTAAAAGGTGTGAATACCACTCCAATGCTCTGGGGCATGATGTTGAAAGTTGTCAGGATTTGAAAAGAGAGATAGAAAGAATGATTCAGGAAGGAATGATTGCGGTCCAAGACGGTGGCATCCAGAACATTGCACAAAATCTTTTACCTGCACATGACGGAGCACATTTTTTGGGGATGATGCCCGGTGACGTGGGTGATGAGAATCTTTTTGGGAAGCTGTCAACTGAAGTTGAATATATTGAAACAGAAAGTGGTCCTGCAACATTAATGCATAATTTAGTGACTAAAATGCCATGCTTGGTAATTGGGAAGGTGCTCCACCTCTTGGAGTTTTGGTGGTTTATTTTGGTGTCATCTCTGTTGCCCGGGTTATTTCAGGGTTGTAATCCGGACGTTGTCTTGAGAGTCAAAACCCTTCTATCTTTCCACTTTGCTTTGCTTTTTGTTTAGTGCAATCTAGGTTTGTAATTCTAGTCTAGTCTGTTCGTTTTGTTGTTCGTCTTGTTATTTCTACCCATCCGTTTAATACAACTCTCTGTTTCCCGTCATTTCTAGTCATCCCATTTCTAATCAATTTACAGTTCTTCTCATACTGATTTTAGCAATATGACATGCATATAATTCTCGGCCTGATTTTAAGAGTCAATTTAGTAATGAAACAATGCTGAAGATGTAAGGATACTCGGAAGAAACAAAAACATATTGGAATACTGTGAAACCTGAATCAAGTGAATACCGGGGAAAGAATAACATAAGGAAATGCTTTATGCTTTATCGGCTTAAAGCCAAAGGCAAAAGTACCCCAAGGCTAAAGGAACCATTCGTGGTATCAAGATTGCTGCCCAATGGCACTGAGAATCGTCAAATAGAGAAGGCAAATATGTGAATCAATCAAAGGTGTTTAACTGTGTAGTTTGTACTTGGTAGGTCTTGAATATTGGAATGACGAAGGCATTTTATTCGGCTATCCAAACACTTTATCCATTGTTATCCCTTTGAGCCTTATTATATTTTCTTTCATATCCCTCTTTCGGAATCAACAATAAAAATTGAGGATTGAGCGGGGAAATCAAATGGAGAAACAAAAAGAAAGAAGAAAAGAAGAAAAGAAAAAAAAAAGAGAAAAGAAAAAGAAAAGAAAGAAAAAGAGAAAAGGAAAAGAAAAAGAAAAGAAAAAAAAGAAAGAAAAAAAAAGAGAGAAAAGAAAAAGAAAAGAATGCAAAGAAAAGAAGAAATCGGAAGAAGTCAAATCGCAACAAGGATGCGATCTTATGATCCGAACTACGTTTGACTTGATCCCGAAAGGGTACGTAGGCAGCCTCACTGAGGTTCAGCCACAATAAAGGAAAAATCCAAAAATCCAAAAAAAAAACCCCAAGAAGGAAACTGGGGCAGAAGTTATGGTTGTTGAAGAAATACGATTCTGAAAGTTGTAATCTTTAACCCACGTTGAAATATTTTGATCCTTTATATCCTTCTTTCTAAATCCCATCCAAAAGCCTGCATTACGGTCCAAAAAAAGACCTTCCGATCAATCTTCAAGAAATGCCGAGTCAAACGAGCAAAAGTGAATCACATCAGGGGCAACACTCCAGTTTGAACAAAGGAAAACAAAGAATTCATGAGATGATGAGAACCACCACGGGACTCCAAGATGAGAGAAATCAAAATGAGAGAGTCTTATTGGTGAAAACCCTCACGGGCACCGTAAGTCAACGGTGAGTTGAGAGAAAAAATCAAAAAATGAGAGAGGCTTGATGTTGAAAACCCTATGGGCACTACAAGCCGACTAAGGAGATTGAATCAGATCAAGGAAATGAAATATTGAAGACCAGTTTCGCGGCAGAATTTTCAACAAGAGTTGAACATCAAATTTGCTATACAGAGAAGGCTAAAAGTGCATGTCAAGGTCGCTAGAGTCGGTATTCACATCCGATAGGTCATTCTTCTGTAGGTTTCTTGTTAGGAATCGTATTTTTCTTTCTTTCTATTCTTCATATGTTGCTTTACCCTCCCTCTCATCGAGTCGGTCGAGTCATAACAAATAAAGAAATAATTTCAAAATTTGCCACCAAGCTTTCCAATTGCACAAGATGGGATTTGGCCAACACGACAATTGTCGTAAGTCAGGAAAAGACAAGGCTAGTGATTTAAGCCAAAAGAGAAACATGTGCAATGAAGCGGGCAACAATTAAAAATGTTTGGGGTTCATGGGAAACACAAAGATCGGCAAAGTGCCAGTTTG
Organism: Nicotiana noctiflora; assembly: GCA_032618575.1. Classification (NCBI taxonomy): domain Eukaryota; kingdom Viridiplantae; phylum Streptophyta; class Magnoliopsida; order Solanales; family Solanaceae; genus Nicotiana; species Nicotiana noctiflora. Next base: position 107,184 of record JASVEL010006535.1, on the reverse strand, counting down.
ACTAATAGAAGTACGGGGTTAGAACAAAGAGAAGGTATATATTCTGACAGAAGAAAGAGTCAGTTAAGAAACACCCAAGGTTGTCAAATGAAATCATAGACTTCAAGATCAGATTTGTGGGATCCGTCAAGAAAGGAACAACATACATGCCGTAAGGAAGACGGATTTTTGAACAAAGGAAGAAGTGAAAGTGGATAGTCGGTGAACAGGCCAAGCATTCAAGTGGAAAGCAAGTTCAAGGCCACAACCAACTACCGCATTTTTAAAACTAACATATTTTTCTTTGCTTTGAAACAAGGGCAAAAGATATTCTACGGAAGAATTATCAAACTGGGGCAGAATAAAATTTTCTATCATTTTTCTTGAAAATCGGATGGTCATCCGAAGAGCATGAAGGTAAATACAATTGTTTTGAAGTTGGACAATTCAAATCGGAAGGTAAAAGAAACAAGTGTTGGAGATATCAAAATCTTAGTCTGTTGAAACTTTCTCCTAAGACAAAAGTCTTAGTCTGATGAATTTTTCACCTAAGATAAATGGATAAAATATTAGTCTGTTGAATCTTTCTCCCAAGATAAAAGTCTTGGTCTGATGAATTTTTCACCTAAGATGAAAGGAAAGAATCTTAGTCCGTTGAAACTTTCTCCTAAGATGAAATCTTAGTTTGATGAATTTTTCACCTAAGATAAAGAGATAATATAAAATGAAAACAAAAGAAAGGCAGAAGTCAATTTGAAAATGAAAGTAGAAGTTGAAAAAGAAAAGGAAAGGCAGAAGTCAATTTAAAAATGAAATCAGAAGTCGGATAAGGAAAGGAAGGCATACTTTGAAAACAAAAGGAAAAAGTAGAAGTTGGAAAAAGAAAGGAAAGATTTTTGATTTGAAAGACTTAAGAAAGTCTGAATTGAAATGGACCCAGTCTGAAGAATTATTTCCTGGAGTCACAATCTCAGTCAGATGGATATTCCTCCTAAGACAACACAGAATATAGACCCAGTCTGATGAATTAGCTCCTGGAGTCAAAATCTCAGTCCGGTGGTTATTCCTCCTGAGATTACATTGAAGTGGACATAGTCCAATGAGAATCAAAATCTTAGTCTGTTGAAACTTTCTCCTAAGATTAAAGGTCTTAGTCTGATGAATTATTCACCTAAGAGAAACTTCAGTCACAAGGTAACACAAAAGTTTTTAATTTTTGTTCAGGCGCCCACCTGGAAAATAAGGGAATACTTTTCTGCATTTTTAATTTCTGTTCAGGTGCCCATCTAGAAAATAAGGGAATACATTTATGAAATTTTTAATTTCTGTTCAGGCGCCCACCTGTAAAACAAGGGAATATTTTCTGCATTTTTATTTTTCATGCATCAGGCGCCCACCTGGATAACAAGGGAATATTTTCTGCATTTTTATTTTTCATGCATCAGGCGCCCACCTGGATAACAAGGGAATATTTTTCTGCATTGCATTTCATGCATCAGGCGACCACCTGGATAATAAGGGAATATTTTTCTGCATTGCATTTGATGCATCAGGCGCCCGCCTGGAAAACAAGGGAATACATTCTGCATTTTTAAATTTTCAAAAAAAAATGAAAAAAATGAAATTTTTCTTTAAATTTTGACATTCAATAACATTATGTGCCCAGTCACCATACTAGGGTAGAAAAAATCTTTCTTTGGTTGTTTATTTTGTCACAAGCAGGGGTCCACCTGGAAAATGGACGCATATTGAAGCAGTTGAACATCATCAAGACAATAACAAGAATGCCGTTGGAAGAGAAAATACAAGTTTAAGGCAATAGCAAGAATACCGTTGGAAGGAATACGAGATACAAGATCAAGAAAACACAAAAAACAAGTTGGAAGGCATATATAGGATTTTTTGTAATACATAGACCGTAGCTTAGGCTAGCTTCTTTTATTTTTACCATGGTGTAATAAGGGGTCAGCAGCAATAACAGTAGTAACAACAGCAACAGCAGTGAGATCACAGTCTTTGGTAGTCCTAGCTACCAGACCTTCCCGAACTACACCGTCCTGATTCCTGTTTAGCCCAGGATATGTAGGCAACCTCTGAAGTAGGGTGCGGTCAAAACTTTTTAAAATGCTTCACAACGGAATACTCGAACGGGTAAAAATCGTTCATAGTTGCTCACTTATCTTTGCACGGAAACTCTTCGTGTTCTCGAGCAAAGAGGGGCAGCTGTGAGCACGTGATTTTTACCCTATATATAAGTTATTCCTATAAAATTCAAAAAAAAATGATTTTTCCTTATTTTTATAATTTGTGTGAATTTTTGTGTTAATTGTTTTCATGGTATTTGCGTGTGATAAATAAAAAATTTTAAAAAATACATTTAGAGATTAAATTCTCATGTAGTAGATATTAATTCATTTTAAAGAAAAATAAAAAATAACCTTTGTTTGCTTTAAATTGAAAATTGCCAAAAAAGAAGGAAATTAGTTTAATAGTTTTAATAAATTCCAAAATAGGAAAAATACATAAAATACAAAACAAAATTGAAATACAACAAAATACAAAAAATGCAAAAAATAATAATACTCCACACCTTATTACTTCGTGTTGCGGCGCGCAACCCGATCCCACCGTACAGTTTCAAACACAACAATCACAAACAACAGATAAGGCACTACACACAATTAAAACAAATTCAAATAAGCAACTTACAATTCGATTCATATTCTTAAATACTTTTCAAACTGATATCACAACCAAGTTACCATGTTTCCTTATTCGAGAGTACCCACACATGTATGTTCAACAATTTACCACAATTCAAGTGTTTCATCTCTTTCCACAAGAAACCATATATGTCACCACAACAATTGTTCTCAGTTCTTTACCAATTCTAATTTCCTTGTTATCTTTCAGTTCATATTTCATACCACACCACATGTAGTTCAACATCAATTGGATACCCAACAAAGAAATCAAAGAATTACATACAATCTCTCAAATTAACACACGCCAAACAAATTTCACACATATGGGCTATTTTACAAGAATCAAAATTAGCCATACATACCCGGTGTCGAGTTTTCTTCCTTTAAATTCCTACTTTATGCTTACCAAAGTTATCCTATCTTTGCCGACCTTGTTTTTGTAGACTCTTATGTCTATTCACTTCCTTTTTACTAAAAATCAAGTTCAATAATCATGATTGAGTGTTAAATTCTATTTTCAAATGCTATTATATGTAAACCTTTCTTTACCCATTTTAAAACTGAAAATCAGAGAAAGTAGTTAGGGTTTTTACCTTGTAAAGATTGGGGAAGTTGAATCTTTGCCCTAGGATCCTTTGGACTAAATGTTTGGAACAATTCTTGAAGATGATAGACTTCTCTCTAAAACCCCTCCCTCCCCTCTCTAATTTTTCTAAGAAGACATGATAAAATGAAGGAGAAAGATGTTTTATTAAAGAAGGGGTCGGGTCAAATTTTATAAATATTCTGGGCCGGGTCAATCCTGCGGTCGCATCTGCGATCGCAGAATTAACATGCGGTCCGCATAATGACCGCAAAATTACCTCAAAATTTTCACAGGTTCCGTTACGGAATACGACCAAAATGCGGTCCGCATTCTTAATCTACGGTCGCAGAATGCACCACAGATTTGACACCCAACATTCTCGAGAAATTATGCGGAAGATCTGCGGTCTGCAGATCGATTCTGCGATCGCATATGGACTGCATTTTCAACACCATTTTTGAAAACATTCTGTTAAGCTCTGCGGTAGGAATGCGGTCCGCATAGCAGATCTGCGGTCGTATTCCTGACCGCAAAATCGACACTTTTCTAGAAAAAATTGATTTTTTAAATTTTTGAAACTTAAATCACTACCAAGGGTCCGAACCGCGGCGAGCAAGACTTCTACGCATTCCTAACACATTATTCGGACCATGAAACCATAGTTACTAGGTTTTAAGCATAAAAATTTACGGGGTCTTACATCCTCCCCCCCTTAAAATCATTCGTCCTCGAATGAGGATTTTGAAAATGAGCTGGTTTTGAAAGACATGATATGCAACTATCAAAATTTTAACTAAGTCTTATATTTTAGGAAACTTTTGCCAGAGTTTCCTTTGTATTGTAGATATATCCACCTGTCAGAGGGCCCCCGAAACACATTACTAATCAACAACACAAATTTACAACAATTTCCATAACTTGCACACACTTTCTTACCTCAACGACTGCACATATTCCATCATATTGTTACATTTGCATATAAACTAGTCACTTCAATGAGTTCTTACCTTATTTAACCATCTCAATACGCCATGTACACATAAACAAATAATTATCGATCTACTCTTACTATTAGTTGTTTATTTAACACATAAGTCTTTATAAGGCTTCCATTTATAAAGAAATGTTTAAGTGACCCAAGGTAACAACATATATAACTCATTACAAAATGATGGAAACTTTACTAACACTGAGAGGGAAACAACGTGGACAAGACGATAGTTACTAGGGGTAGAAGTATCGCCTAACTTATTCTAAGCTTGATCGAACAAATGGGGGTACTTTTCCTTCATCTCTTTTTCTGCTTCCCATGTGGCCTCCTCAACTTTTGACTACACCACAATACTTTGACAGAGGCAACTTCCTTATTTCTTAACTTACGAACTTACCTATCAAGGATGGCAACCAGAACCTCTTCATATGACAAATCTTCTTTTACCTCAATAGCCTCGGCCGGCATGATGGTGGATGGATCTCCAATCACTTTCTTCAACATGGACACATGAAACACCGGGTGCACTGATAACATCTCAGGAGGCAACTCCAGTCTATAAGCAACTTGACCAATCTTTTGAACGATACGATATGGCCCGACATACCTGGGACTCAATTTCCCTTTCTTTCCGAATCGCATGACTCCCTTCATAGATGATACTCTCAAGAACACCCAATCATCGACTTGAAACTCCAAATCTCTTCGGCGAACGTCTGCATAGGATTTTTAGCGACTCTGTGCAGTTTTCATCCTCTCCTGAATAACCTTAACTTTTTCCATAGCTTGGTACACAAGATCTGGCCCTAGCAATTCTGCTTCACCTACCTCAAACCATCCAATTGGCGACCTACACCTTCTCCCGTACAATGCCTCAAATGGGGCCATCTGAATGCTAGCATGAAAGCTATTATTATAAGCACATTCTATCAGTGGAAAGTGTTCATCCCAATTACCTTTGAAATCTAAGACACAAGACCGTAACATATCTTCAAGCGTCTGAATAGTCTGCTTGGCCTGACCGTCGGTCTTCGGATGGAAGGCTGTGCTGAGATTTACCTGAGTTCCTAAACATTGCTGAAACTTCTTCCAAAAATTTGCCATGAACTGAGCCCTGCGATCCGAGATAATAGAAAGTGAAGTGCCATGAAGCCCTATCTCCTTGATGTATAACTTAGCATATTGCTCCGCAGTATCAGTGGACTTGACTAGCAGCAAGTGAGCTGATTTGGTGAGTCGATACACTATCACCCATATTGAGCCGAACATACGCTGAGTGAGAGGTAACCCCACCACGAAATCCATATTGATCATCTCCCATTTCCACCTTGGTATTTCTATAAGCTGAGTTAATCCACCGGGCCGTTGATGCTCGGCCTTCACTTGCTGACGGTTCGGGCATTTAGCTACAAAGCTTGCCACATCCTTCTTTATACCGTTCTACCAATAAAGCTCCTTGAGATCACGATACATTTTCGTGGAACCTGGTTGCACCGAATACCTGGAAATATGAGCCTTTTCCATCACTCTTTCCCGAAGCTCGTCCACGTCTAGGACACAAAGCCTACCTTGACACCGCAATACACCATCCTCGCTACACAGTACAAATGCTGAGGTCTTGTCATTCATAACTGCTTCTTTTACCTGAACCAATGCTGGATCCCTAAGCTGACTTTCCTTGATTTCCGCAACCAATGATGATTCTGCTCCATTATGCACCAAAACATTCCCCTCGCCTGACGCTGAGATACGAACCCCTAAACTGGCTAATTGGTAAACCTCCCGAGCCAGGGGTCTCTGATCCACACCCAAATGAGCCAAACTACCCATGGATTTTTGACTAAGAGTGTCGGCCACTACATTTGCCTTCCCTGGATGGTACAATATGTTCATATCGTAGTCCCTGAGCAATTCTAACCACCGCCACTGTCTCAGATTCAGCTCCTTCTGCTTGAACAAATACCGGAGGCTCTTGTGGTTTGAAAACACATCTACATGAACCCCATAAAGATAGTGACGCCATATTTTCAAAGCAAACACAACAGCTGGAAGCTCCAAATCATGCGTCGGATAATTCTTCTCATGGTTCTTGAGTTTACTGGAAGCATAAGCTATGACCTTTCCGCGTTGCATCAATACACACCCCAAACCAACTCTGGAGGCATCAAAATAAACCACAAATCCCTCTGTGCCTTCTGGCAAGGCCAATACCGGTGCCGAGGTCAATCTTGACTTCAGTTCTTGGAAACCTTTCTCACATGCATCGGACCACTGGAACTTAATTGCCTTCTACGTCAATTTAGTCAATGGGGAGGCCAGGGTTGAGAATCCCTCGACAAACCTCCGATAGTACCCTGCCAAACCAAAGAAGCTACGAATCTCTGTCGGGGTCGTGGGTCTAGGCCAATCTTTCACTGACGCAATCTTCTGAGGATCCACCTGAACCGCTTCACTGGAAATAACATGCCCCAGAAAGGCTACGGACTCCAACCAAAACTCACATTTTGAGAACTTGGCATATATTTGGTGCTGATGAAGGGTCTGCAATGCTGCACTAAGGTGAATGGCATGGTCTTCCCTGCTCCGAGAGTAGATGAGGATGTCGTCAATGAATACAATTACAAAGGAATCTAGGAATGGCTTGAATACCCGATTCATAAGGTCCATGAAAGCTGTTGGGGCATTGGTTAGCCCAAAAGACATGACCAAAAACTCGAAGTGACCATAACGAGTTTTGAAGGCGATCTTAGGAATATCCTGCTCCCTGATTTTCAACTGGTGGTACCCAGACCGTAAATCAATTTTTGAGAAGAACTTTGCTCCCTACAATTGGTCAAACAGATCATCCACTCGAGGCAAAGGATATTTATTCTTGATGGTGACTTTGTTGAGCTGCCGATAATCAATACACATTCGAAGTGATCCATCCTTCTTTCTGACAAAAAGAACCGGAGCACCCCACGACGACACACTCGGCCGTATGAACCGTTTCTCTAATAAATCCCTCAGCTGCTCCTTTAACTCCCTTAACTCTGATGGCGCTATTATGTATGGTGGAATAGATATTGGTTGAGTATCTGGCAGTATATCAATCCCAAAATCAATCTCCCTATCTGGCGGAATCCCTGGGAGATTGTCCGGAAACACTTCAAGAAACTCATTTACAATTGGCACGGACTCGAGGGTAGGCACATCTGAGGTGGTGTCTGTCACCCAGACCAAGTGATAGATACACCCCTTCTTAATCATCTTCGAAGCCTTAAGGTAGGAAATAAACCTACCCCCTGGCACTACACCATTTCCTCCCCATTCAATAACCGGCTCGTTAGGGAACTCGAGCCTCATGACTCTCGTCCGACAGTCAAGCTTGGCAAAGCATGAATATAGCCAATCCATCCCCAAAATTACATCAAAAACTACCATCACAAGCTCAATGAGATCGGCTGTGGTAACACGGCCACTCACCATAACAACACAATTCCTATAGACTCGTGAGGCTGTAATAAAATCACCAACCGGAGTCGATACAGAGAACGGCTCATGAAGCTGTTGGGTTATACCCCAAAACTTGAAGCAATAAACGGGGTGACATAAGACAAGGAAGATCCCGGATCAATGAGGTCATATCAATTAATATTCTGTACAGACAAGATACTTGTGGCAACATCTGGAGAAGCCTCAGCACTCTGGCGGCAACTCAACGCATAGAATCGGCTAGGTTCACCACTACCATGAGCTCCATCCCTAGCTGCACCACGCCCTGCTGATGCTATAGGACGCGTTGATTATGTGGCAGCCGAAGAACCAGACGATTGAGCAGATCCCCTACCCATACCCTGACTAGGTCCACTACAGTCCCGCTGAATGTGACCTCTCACCCCGCACTTGAAGCATACCGGGATGTCAAAGTAGCAGATCTCTGTATAAAATCTCCCACACTTGGGGCATGTAAGTCTCCCCTGCTGCTGGTACCTCACCCCAGGATGACCAAACTGGCGAAACCTCCTGCTGTTTGAAACTGGTCTCGAATGACAGCCCTGCTGATGACTGTGCACAGATAGCGCTGCACTCGCGAAGGACTGAGCATATGACTGGGATGGCCCTGATGACCCTCTCCCTAGAAGTGATCTCACTGAATGACCCATTGACCGGGCCCTACTACTACTCTCTCTTTCTACTCGAATCTTCAATTTCCTGGCCTCTGTGGCCTGGGCAAACCCCACAATCCACCCATAGTTCATATCTGAGTGCAAAGCTGCTGTGGCAGCCTCATTCACTACCAAAGGGCTAAGGCTCTGAACAAACCATCGAACATGGGCATCCATGGTCGATACTAACTGAGGAGTATACTTGGACAACCTTACGAACTCCATGTGATATTCCCAAACGCTCAAACTGCCCTGCTTAAGGACATCGAATTCAGTGGCACATGTTGCCATTGTCTCGACAAGCAAGAAGTGGTCCATGAATGCATATACGAACTCATCCCATCTAGACGGAGGGCTCCCCTCCTCACGGGAATCCTCCCACATCTTGAACCATGAACATGTCGCTCCCTTCAGCCTGTACGAGGCCAACTCTACCCCCTCTATATCTGTTAAATTCATCACTTTAAGGGTCTTGTATATCTCATCAAGGAAATACTGTGGGTCAGCCTCTGGATCGGTGCCTGAGAATTCTGGAGGGGCCAACCGCAAGAACTGGTGGACTCTAGAGCCGGAGGAATCTCCCTGTCCGCTGGAGGATGCAGCGGCATCATGGGATCTCTGGGCTTGGGCGACCACTAACTGTGTTAACATATGAATGGCTCCCCTAAGATCCTCGTTAGAGATACCAGAACCAGAAGCTGGAACTCTATCAGAGTCAGGAACACTAGCAGGAGGGATGGTGGCATCCTTTGCCGCAGCTGGAATAGGGACACTTGGGTTTTGAATAGATGGTCCAAGCAAATTCAGGACTGGTGGGTTATTCTCGCCCAAGGCATCAGGTACATGATTTGCAGCCACACTTGGGCCGGCATAGGCTCCAAGGCCGAGTCTAGCCATTTTCTTAGGCGCAATATTCTGAAAATTTTGGAACAAGGCGCGAATTAGACACAAATATTTCCGATATGCACTTTACCGCACGATATAGATTAACAAAGAAATGAGTGAATTCCTAAATGTCCATGCAAATTTGTAAATGTCCGTGCAGCCCCCAACTTATATGATGTGGTCGACAACACACTGATAAGAAGGGCACTACTAGACACGGCTCCGAGACATCCTAGGACACCTTAAAAACCATAGCCTCTGATACTAAGTTTGTCACGCCCCAAATCGAGGGACATGACCGGCGCCTAACTGGGTAGCCCCAGTCAAACTGATCTGGGTGCCTTTCATTCCCACGCATTACCCCTGTATTGATTATTTCTCATAAATCACATGTCTTACCAATTGTAACTGATTTCAAAATGTACAGAGATAACCATACGATTGATTCATTAACAATTTTACAGTTTTTACAATGCCCGACATAATATATACATAAGACTGGAATCCTACAGTTTACATGTCTACGGAGCCTCTAGGATACAAAAAGGGAATACAATACTTGTCGGTAACAAGGCTCTGGCTATACCTTATAAAAACCAAAATGAAGTCTAAACCAAAAGTGGCATGAGCCACACAGGGCCCCGAGGAAGAAAAGGGCTCACCAAAACGGGCAGTGGAGGATGAAGGATACTACGGCTGATGAGCTGAAGTGCCTGCTACTGATCCACCTACAATCATAACATGAATGTAGCGCCCCCGACAAAAGGGACGTCAGTACACTGGAATTGTACTGGTATGTATGGACAAACTTTGTCCCAAGTATACTCAAGCCATTAAACAGGTAATCACGATGATATGACAAACAATAAATTACATCAAGAATTAATAAAGCCAGCCAACCATGTTTTTCACATTTTCCCTCATTTTAGATAATTCTCAACACAAAACACGATTTTAGATCAACAAGGAGAGCAACAACCAGTCAATCACGTAAAAGGCAAGTAGTCATACAAAGGGACAATCAGTGCCCCACAGGTTGCAAACTCTCATGTTGTCTCCTTTCACAATTTCACATAAATGATTTTATATCAATTTCTATAGCGATTTCGATCGCTTTCCATCCTTATTACCTCTTCCACCCTTATTACCTCGGCCACCCATATCACCCCAACCCACACCTTATTACTTTGTGTTGCGGCACGCAACCCGATCCCACCGTACAGTTTCAAACACAACAATCACAAATAGTAGATAAGGCACTACACACAATTACAACAAATTCAAATAAGCAACTTACAATTCGATTCATATTCTCAAATACTTTTCAAACTGATATCACAACCAAGTTAACATGTTTCCTTATTCGAGAGTACCCACACAAGTATGTTCAACAATTTACCACAATTCAAGTGTTTCATCTCTTTCCACAAGAAACCATATATGCCACCACAATAATTGTTCTCAGTTCTTTACCAATTCTAATTCCCTTGTTATCTTTCAGTTCATATTTCATACCACACCACATGTAGTTCAACATCAATTGGATACCCAACAAACAAATCAAATAATTACATACAATCTCTCAAATTAACACACGCCAAACAAGTTTCACATATATGGGCGATTTTACAAGAATCAAAATTAGCCATACATACCTGGTGTCGAGTTTTTTTCCTTTAACTTCCTACTTTATGCTTACCCAAGTTATCCTATCTTTGCTGACCTTGTTTTTGCAGACTCTTACGTTTATTCACTTCCTTTTTACTAAAAATAAAGTTCAATAATCATGCATGAGTGTTAAATTCTATTTTCAAAAGCTATTATATGCAAACCTTTCTTTACCCATTTTAAAACTGAAAATGAGAGAAAGTAGTTAGGGTTTTTTTACCTTGTAAAGATTGGGGAAGTTGAATCTTTGACCTAGTCCTTTGGACTAAATGTTTGGAACAATTCTTGAAGATGATAGACTTCTCTCTCTAAAACCCCTCCCTCATCTCTCTAATTTTTCTAAGAAGACATGAAAAAATGAAGGGAAAAGGTGTTTTATTAAAGAAGGGGTCGGGTCAAATTTTATAAAAATTCTGGGCCGGGTCAATTCTGCGGTCGCATCTGCGATCGCAGAATCAACATGCGGTCCGCATAATAACCGTAGAATTGCCTCAAAATTTTCACAGGTTCTGTTATAGAATGCGACCAAAATGCGGTCCGCATTCTTGATCTGCAGTCGCAGAATGCACCGCAGATTTGACACCCAAAATTCTCGAGAAATTATGCGGTAGATGTGCGGTCCGCAGATCCATTCTGCGATCGCATATCAACCGCATTTTCAACACCATTTTTGAAAACATTCTGTTAAGTTCTGCGATAGGAATGCGGTCCGCATAGCAGATCTGTGGTCGCATTCCTGACCGCAGAATCGACACTTTTCTGGAAAAAATTGATTCTTTAAATTTTTAAAACTTAAATCACTACCAAGGGTACGAACCGTGGCGAGCAAGCTTGCCGCGAAGAATTCTACGCATTCCTGACACATTATTCGGACCATGACACCACAGTTACTAGGTTTTAAGCACAAAAGTTTTACCGGGTCTTACACAATGTAAACAATATTATATGTTGGAAATCTCTTATTTCCTTCTTTCTGGTTCTTCTATTTCCAGCGTAGCTAGCGTAGGAAAATGCAATGTTCATTCTTTTAGGAACTATACTAAGCTTGAGCATGTTGGTCCGGAGGATTGCTACCGTCGGTTCAAGTATGAAACGGCAACTGGAGCTTTTGTGCTAGCTATGGTTCTAATGTAAGTGTATGAAATTTCGTATGGTTGCTGATTGAATTTGAGTAATGTTCTTTACGATCATAATCATTTTTTGTTGCTACGAAGGTATTGCAAATGTGAGATGCCATATTATCCGGATGAGTTTATAGTAAACAATATTGATGAGAATAGTCAAGTGAATTCGATAATTTGGTCTTTCTCTTCTCTTCTCAATCTCTGTATTTGGGCAATGGAAAGACTAATTTTCATGGCAGGGATATAGCTTAGAGTCTCAGACAACCAAATTAAAAGAAAAGGACATTTTGCTAAGTTGATAGTGTATCTAGAATCTTGATAGGCTTGGTTATACTAAAATGCATTTAGTAGCTCTCCTATGCAATGTAGATAAGTACATTTTGGTACTTTTAACCCCTTAGAATTCCTGCTGATATTTTCCAACATTTGCAGGTAGTAGTAACGCGACTGAAAAGCTTTCATTAAGTTGCTGTTGTCCAGCGATTTCAAGTGCTTTTTGATGTTCAATAATTGATGATATTGCTGCATTTTATTCCTCCATACATGTACCAGCTGCTGTACTTGTTCCAATCTACTGCTGCCCAGATGTAATTGGCATTACATTTTCCATTAAAGTATCAGTTTTTGTGCTTGTTGCAGCATGTTGCTGTGCATTTTTAGGGACAAAAAATGGAACTTTTGCATTAAGTTTGCTGGAATTCACCTTCATGGAGATGCCAATTTTAGGAACTGATGGTGAGCCAACTGAGAGCACCTTCATCTTCACTCGACTTCCCAACATACGCATCACCGTACTCTTTTTCCTCCTCATACACACGTTGATCTAACCATATTCTGGATTTGATAGCCATCCCCCTCACATTCGCCTTTATAACTTTATTATTATTCGCTACCAGTGCATGGAACAAGTTGTTTGTTTATCATATTGTTATTACACTGTATTTGTAGAATAATTCTAAAAATATAAATAAATAAAAATAAAAATGTGCATAAACAGAAATGAAGAAACCAATTCGAGCCCACTGAATTCACAGTATTTTCTTAAGGGATTTAATCCCCTCCTAGTACCCAAAGTTATGGATCATATCCTCCCAGGATAGAACGAATTACACACTGGTGTAGTGGTACTTCAAACCCTAGTGTTTCAACGAACACAAAGTTCGGTAGCAAATCACACTTACTTTTTGCTTTGTTTGATGCTAAAAGTATGCAGAAGAAAGGAGGAGAAACTCAGAAATTCGTAGTAAAATTCTAAGCAGAATAATGTTGTATTTATAGCCAAAAGTTGGGTTGAAATCTGAAGAGTCTCTTCAGAATGGCTATTTCTGCAAAACTGTCACAGCATAAATGCCATTGCATAAATGGCCATTTACTCAATAATAAAGATGGAATATTGATGGGTAGTTATGTTTCTGTTACAAAAACAGAAAAACTGAAATTTGGATTTAAAATTAATATTCTGTTATTAAAATAAATATTTAATAACATTTTTGTTAATATTTTACTATTAACAAATAAATTTGGTCCAAAAAGTTAATCAATCAATCGATCATTTGACCAAATCCAAATCCAAAGCCAAAGCCGAAGCCGAAGCCGAAGCCGTAGCCGTAGCCGAAGCCGAAGCCGAGCCGAGCCGAGCGAGCGACGACGACGACGGCGACGGCGCGAGGCTTGCTTTCTTCTCAACTCTTTAAGAGCTAGAAGAAGAGCAATTGCTTATATACCCATAAAAACCCTCTTCCTCTTCCGATATGGGGCAATGGCCATTTACCAAGGAGAGGAAAATTAAAATATCACTCAAAATTTCATTTCCCTACATTTCTCATTCACCCTCTTTTAACTCTATAATATATTAATTAAATATATTAAAAAATCCAACAATCCCTCACATGAATGGGGAATGGCTATATCACGGAAGTATGCATGAAAAACTGTGTGATTCGCAAGTAAGGATTACTTGCATCTGGATAATTTTCCGTAGTGAACTTATGTCGAATATACTCGATCAATCGGTAGATTTGATATCTTTGAACCGTTGAACTTTGGTGTATACCTAGACAACCACAAGTCACACAACCAACCCTTAACCGTCTTTGGTTCTCATTGTTGTGTTCGTTTCGGCCATGAACACCGCCTGGTTTCATAAGTGCGTAGAGAACTGTCCTTACGAAATTCTCCTTGAAGCGGCTAACACTTCACACTTACATAGGTGATTCCTAAACGTGTCCATCCCGTAGATACACTATTTGATATACCCCGTATCAAATTTAGAAATCATTAAAAAACCTTAATGCTTTATCCTTGGTACTCAAATATTGTCTTATAAGAGAATGGACCAAAAGTTTATTTGACAATGTTGAACCGTCATAAATGACTTTGTTTGATCTCCTTGAACCTAGATCTTGGGATCTCCAGTCTTTTAGGTAGAGTTACCGCCACTATGACTTGTTCTCGGCCACAGTCCCATTCCCCTTGATGATTTCTCAACTACATCTCTATTTAGGCCTTTTGTAAGTGGATCCACCACATTATCACTTGATTTTACATAGTAAATCGTGATAATTCCTCTAGAGAGTAATTGTCTAACGGTTTTATTTCTTTGTCGTATATGATGAGATTTACCGTTATACATAACGCTCCTAGCCCTTCCAATTACCGCTTGACTATCACAGTGTATGCATATTGGTGCCAAGGGTTTGGGCCAAAATGGAATATCTTCCAAGAAATTCCGGAGCCATTCAGTTTCTTCACCGGCTTTATCCAAGGCTATGAACTCAGCCTCCATTGTAGAGCGGGCAATACAAGTTTGTTTGGACGACTTCCAAGATACCGCTCCTCCACCAATGGTGAATACATATCCACTTGTGGACTTGGAATAAGTTGATCCGGTGATCCAATTTGTATCACAGTATCCCTCAATGACCGCAAGATATTTATTGTAGTGCAAAGCAAAGTCCTAGGTATGTACTAAGTACCCCAAAACATGTTTCATGGCCATCCAATGAGATTGACCTGGATTGCTCGTATATCAACTCAATTTACTTATAGCACATGCTATATCTGGTCGTGTACAGTTTATGATGTACATTAAGCAACCCAACACACGAGCATAATCCAATTGTGATATGCTTTGGCCTTTGTTCTTTGCTAATGCAAGATTCACGTCAATTGGAGTCTTTGCAACTTTAAAGCCCAAGTGCTTGAATTTTTCATGTACTGTCTTGATATAATGAGATTGTGACAACGCAGACCTTGAGAAGTCTTACGGATCTTAATTCCCAGAATTAAATCAGCAACTCCCAAGTCTTTCATATCAAACTTGCTAGTTAGCATACGCTTAGTTGCATTTATATTGGCAATGTCGTTACTCATTATGAGCATATCATCCACATATAAGCAAACAATGACTATGTGATTTGGAACATTTTTAATGTACACACATTTATCACATTCATTTATCTTAAACCCATTTGACAACATTGTTTGGTCAAATTTAGCATGCCATTGTATGAGTGCTTGTTTTAATCCGTAAAGGGACTTAACAAGTCTACAGACCTTCTTTTCTTTACCTGGAACCACAAACCCTTCTGGTTGTTCCATGTATATTTCTTCCTCCAACTCTCCATTTAAGAAGGCCGTCTTAACATCCATTTGATGAATTTCAAGACCATAAACCGCAGCTAATGCTACTAACGTTCGTATGGACGTAATTCTTGTAACTGGAGAGTATGTATCGAAATAATCAAGGCCTTCTTGTTGTCTATACCCTTTGACCACAAGTCTTGCCTTATATTTGTCAATAGTGCCAGAATCTTTAATTTTCCTCTTAAAGATCCATTTAGAACCCAACGGTTTATTTTCAGGAGGAAGATCAACCAATTCCCATGTATGGTTGTTCAGTATGGATTCTATTTCACTATTGACTGCCTCTTTCCATAACAATGATTCCGAAGAAGACATTGCTTCTTTAAATGTTTGAGTCTCATTTTCCAATAAGAAAGTCACAAAATCTGGTCCAAATGAAGTAGACGTTCTTTGACGTTTACTACGCATTGGATCTTCCTGTTTAAGTGTACTTTCTTTTGCTTCTTCCCGACGTCGTTTAGATCCTTCACTAATCGACTCACATTCCTTTTTATATGGATATATATTTTCAAAGAATTCAGTATTATCTGATTCTATAACTGTATTATTATGAATGTCGGGATTTTCAGATTTATGAACAAAAATCGATATGCTTTACTATTAGTCGCATATCCTATGAAAACACAATCAACGGTTTTCGGTCCTATTTTTACCCTTTTGGGTTAGGAACTTGCACTTTTGCCAAACACCCCCACACTTTAAAATAATTCAAGTTGGGCTTCCTTCCATTCCATTTTGCATATGGAATGGATTGTGTTTTTCTATGGGGTACTCGATTTAATATTCGGCTAGCCGTAAGTACGGCTTCCCCCCACAAGTTCTGTGGCAAACCAGAACTTATCAATAATCCGTTCATCATCTCCTTTAATGAACGATTCTTTCTTTCTGCAATCCCATTGGATTGGGGCGTGTAAGGGCCGTTGTTTGATGAATAATTCCATATTCTAAACATATTTGTTCAAAAGGAGATTCATATTCACCACCCCTATCACTTCTTATCATTTTGATTTTCTTGTAAAGTTGTGTTTCAACTTCATTTTTGTATTGCTTGAATGCGTCTATTGCTTCATCTTTACTATTAAGTAAGTAAACATAGCAATATCGAGTACTATCATCAATAAAAGTTATGAAATACTTCTTTCCACCGCGAGATGGTATTGACTTCATGTCACAAATATCTGTGTGAATTAAGTCTAAAGGACTTGAATTCCTTTCAACCGACTTATGAGGATGTTTAACATATTTGGATTCCACACATACTTGACATTTTGATTTGTCATATTCAAATTTAGGCAATACTTCCAAATTAATCATTTTTCGTAAGGTTTTATAATTGACATGACCCAAACGTATATGCCATAATTCATTTGACTCAAGTAAGTAAGACGAAGCTGAAATTTTAGTACTATTCTCAACAACCATTACATTCAGCTTGAAAAGGCCCTCAGTGAGGTAACCTTTTCCTACAAACATTTCGTTCTTGCTTATTACAACCTTATCGGAAACAAAAACACATTTAAAACTATTTTTAACATGAAGTCCAGTAGAGACCAAATTCTTCCCAATCTCGGGAACATGAAGGACGTTATTCAAAGTCACCACTTTGCCGGAAGTCATTTTGAGAAATATCTTCCCACATCCTTCAATATTGGCCTTTGAAGCATTTCCCATAGAAATCATCTCATCGGGTCCAACAGGAGCATAAGTAGCAAACGCTTCTCTAACAGCACAAACATGCGAGTGGCTCCAGAATCAATCCACCACTCTTTAGGATTGCCTACCAAGTTGCATTCGGAAAGCATGGCACATAAGTCATCAACATCATCATGTTTTTCAACCATGTTTGCTTGACCCTACTTCTTGCCTTTCTTCGGAGCACGACACTCCGTAGATTTGTGTCCGGGTTTTCCACAGTTGTAGCAGTTTCCACTGAACCGCTTCTTGCTTGGGTTGTATTTTGGTCCAGAAGCATTCTTCCTCTTCTTGTTCTCTTCAACAATATTTGCACCCATTATAGTTGAGTTTCCACGGCCTCTCTTTTCAGTAGCTTTATTGTCCTCCTCGATTCTGAACCAAACAATGAGATCTTCAAGGGACATCTCCTTGCGTTTGCGTTTCAAGTAGTTTTTGAAGTCCTTCCACAAAGGAGGCAAATTCTCAATCATTGCTGCTACTTAGAATGCTTCATTGATAACAAGACATTCAATGAAATTTTAATTAGTAAAAATACTAAGGTTACTACTTTCAACATCAATATTAATTTGATTTATACCTTCAGCAAGGAGATCGTGAATAATCACTTGCAATTCCTGGACTTAGGTAATAACAGACTTGCTATCTACCATTTTGTAGTCCAAAAACTTTGCAGCAACAAACTTTTTTAACCCGGCATCTTCACTTTTGTATTTCTTTTCAAGCGCAGTCCACAGTTCCTTTGACGTTTCTACGCCACCGTAGACGTTATACAAAGAATCTTCCAACCCGCTTAGAATATAATTCTTGCATAAAAAATCTGAATGCTTCCACGCCTCAATGACGAGAAAGCGTTCAGTTTCTGGAGTTTCGTCGGACAACACAGGAACATCTTCCTTGACGACCTTCTGGAGACTTAGAGTAGTCAAATAGAAGAACATCTTTTGTTGCCAGCGCTTGAAATCAATCCCAAAAAATTTTCTGGGTTTCTCCGTCGGTGCCAATGCTGCCGGAGTCGTTCGACTTGTTGAGGCATTAGCAGTTACCATTGGAACATCTTGGTTCTCATTCTCGTTAGTCATTTCTATAAAAGAATGACACAAATATTAAAATCACGTAGATTTTAATAGAGTACAAAACCACAAAGGTTTTACTCTTCCAGAAATCGTAAAAACAAATACAGAAATATAATTAAATTCCTTAAGCTTGTTATTACACTGTATTTGTAAAATAATTCTCGAAATATAAATAAATAAAAATAAAAATGTGCACGAACAGAAATGAAGAAACCAATTCGAGCCCACTGAATTCAGAGTGTTTCCTTAAGGAATTTAATCCCCTCCTAGTACCCAAGGTTATGGATTATTTCCTCCCAGGATAGAACAAATTACACACTGGTGTAGTGGTACTTCAAATCCCCGGTGTTTCAGCGAACACAAAGTTCGGTAGCAAATCACACTTACTTTTTGCTTTGTTTGATGCTAAAAGTAAGCAGAAGAAAGGAGGAGAAACTTAAAAATTCGTAGTAAAATTCTGAGCAGAATAGTGTTGTATTTATAGCCAAAAGTTGGGCTGAAATCTGAAGAGTCTCTTCAGAATGGCTGTTTCTGCAAAACTGCCACAGCATAAATTCCCTTGCATAAATGGCCATTTACTCAATAATAAAGAGGAAAAATTGATGGGTAGTTATGTTTCTGTTACAAAAACAGAAAAACTGAAATTTGGATTTAATATTAATATTTATTTAATATTAATATTCTGTTATTAAAATAAATATTTAATAACATTTCTGTTAATATTTTACTATTAACAAATAAATTTAATCAATTGATCGATCATTTGACCAAATCCAAATCCAAATCTAAATCTGAAGCCGAAGCCGAGCCGAGCGAGTGACGATGACGACTGCGTGAGGCTTGCCTTATTCTCAACTCTTTAAGAGCTAGAAGAAGAGCAATTGCTTATATACCCATAAAAAAAACCTCTTCCTCTTCCGATGTGGGACAATGCACATTTACCAAGGAGAGGGAAATTAAAATTTCACTCAAAATTTCATTTCCCTCCATTTTACATCCACTCTCTTTTAACTCTTTAATATATTAATTAAATATATTAAAAAACCCAACACATATCACCTTTTGTTGTTGGTGATTCCAGTTGCTCATTATCCACAACAGCCAAAACATCAAAATTATTTGAGCTGGAGACACAGTTAAAAGGCATTTTGTCGAGGACCTGCAATTTGTTGCCTAGGCGATACTGATTTCTTGGTGGGTGATTTTCTAGCAGAAATTACATTCCATTTTTCAGTTTTTTCATATGTATCATTACATTTACCATCCACCTTTTCATTCCCAGCCTTAACATCCAAATACTCACCCTTTCCCCCATTCTCCTTGCCTCCAGAAGTACGGGCTTTGATATCCAAAGTGATAACTGGTGTTGCCAATTGCCAAGTGTTCTGTATATCTGTTGC
Organism: Nicotiana noctiflora; assembly: GCA_032618575.1. Classification (NCBI taxonomy): domain Eukaryota; kingdom Viridiplantae; phylum Streptophyta; class Magnoliopsida; order Solanales; family Solanaceae; genus Nicotiana; species Nicotiana noctiflora. Next base: position 87,285 of record JASVEL010006535.1, on the reverse strand, counting down.
TTCTATAGCAGCATCCCTTTCTTTTACACGTTGAGCATTAACATTAGCTTCAATATTGGTAACCTTTGAACCTATATCTGTTGCACATTCCACTACTTCTCTACCTCCATGTTCCATTACTTTTGATGAAAAATAAATTGCATTTTTAGTAAGCAGCCAGCTTATCATAAGCTGCTACAACTGGATTTACTGCATAAAAAATCTGGCCAAAGCTCGTCTAGCAGGAACATCACGTGTAGGTTTAGGAGGTCCCTTATCGATCATTGAAACATCTCCTACATACACACATTTAACTGCTTCATTGTTCACATTGCTAACTTGTTTTCCTTCTTTAGTTTGCAATAACTGTTGCTCGATCAGTTTTTCTCTTGCTGTTTCATCTCCTTGCTCACCAGCCTTTTCTGATAAATCCTTACCTATTTGTCCAGTTCTTTTAGAATTTAAATAGTCCCTTGCATCCCCTTGTAACTTGTCAACATTAGTTATCTCCTTAGTAGGCAGATCAATGTCGATATTTTCCTCCTCTGTTTGAGCTTGTTTTTTCATAACTTGTCACACCTTTTTGTCATGTACTTGATGCTTGCAATAGGTGAAATACTTAAGAAGTTTGTCATACACTATTTCATGATAGTGCACGACATATTTACCAGTAGCTCTATCTAACAATCTGAAGCTTGACCTTTTTTGGATGTTTATCCAGTAGATCAATTATAACTTTAACTCTAGCAGCACTAGGTATACTTCTATCATGTGTCGCCTTGTCCACAGCAGTAGCTTTTCCAACAACTGATGCTATAGACACTAACGATCTCTTAGCAAAAAAAAAAAAAAATAGGTAGCATGTGTTACTTCTACTGGCACACAGCGCTGAACGTGAAAAGGCAAGTGTTCTAGATCCTATTTAAATCAATGTGGGCATACCTAAAACTGTTCCTTTCTATCTTCTTTGGATAATATAGGATGGATTCCTCATCATTAATGTTGATCACAATCTCTTTTATGCTCAAAGTCCGACTAAATAGACCAATTTGTTGTCAATTAATAAGGAAAATAGAACCAGGAATTTATGAGCCAAAGGTGGAACATGAGTGAAAATCAATTCCCTTTTTTGTCATGTACAAAAGTTGGTGAAGCGAAAAAGTTCTCAACGTAAAAGACACAACATCTGGAATTAGTAATATATGGCCTAAGTTTTTCCAGTTTTCTCTATGTAAATATCATCTCATATCTAACTACCATAAAAGGAACTGAAGAATATCTGGTTCAAGAATGATTATTTGGGTTGGAAAAGATACTAACTCTCAAGTTATTTTAATTCTATGTAGTCACTAGATTGGCCAAACTTAAAGTTTACCACCAAGATTAAAGAACCTTAATTGTCAAAATTTGATGCCTGCCACATAAAAAGGATGGAAGGAGATTGACAAAATGGGCCACATGATAATAAAAAAGAAAGCACATGAGATCAGTTCTTACGAATATATATATTTAGAGAAGTTACCAATTTAAAGGTATTAGGACTTTGTATTATATTCATTATAGTGCTTTACATTTTTCCTGTTGCCTATCCGTTCTAAGTTCCCATGAGAGGAAACTTAAGAACATTATCCATGATCTACCTAGAAATAAGAACCCGTAGCCATTCCCCCTAGCTCAACGAGAGTAAGAATAATTTGAGCTGTTGAAAATGCAACTTAAGGCAAATACATGTTCATGAATATAATTGTTTGACTCATAAGTTATCGATTACTTTATGAGCTATGTATAATCGAAAATATTGAAAAGGGGTAAATCGTAATCAACTATAATAAACTCCAAAACATGATCTGTGTCGTTAATATTATGAATATTATTAAAAATGAAGAAGTTATGAATATTATCGATGATCACAACTGAGAGGATAATAGAGAGAGGATAATAGAGAGAGAATAATAGAGAGAGAATAACACATGATCTTTTACAATAAGGAAAACTCCCTCTTTAAATAGAGGAGGGAGTTTCTCAGTAAAAGTTCAATTCGTCGAGGGGCCGCTGACACCCTCAAAAAATAAAAAGGGAAGGGGAGGGGGCGTCTACGTGTGCATGTCGACACCACGTCGTTGTCGTCGAGGACGTGAATGAGGGTCGTACCTCGATGTTACAAGGGTATAATTTGAGGGGGAGGGGGGGAATGCCCTCGGCCTTTGTCAGTCAAATTTGATTCGACCCCATACAGTTAGTCCTTCCGCCTGTTGGAGACGTATTCGGCGTACGTCTGCAATGGGTGGAAAAGTCAATTCACTGTGGCGTCGTTCATGTATTGACACGTGGCCTACTTTTTGAATTGACGTCACTGGCGGTATGTGTCATAAATAAAACTGCTCCCAAGGCAGATCATGGCCGATTTGACGTTTCGGTTTTCCGCACTTTTTCTAACACTTACCTCTTCGATTCCGGTGTATTAGGGTACTATAAATAGGGAGAGGGTTTGATTTTTACCATCTTTTAGACTTCTCATGAAAAGTTCTTCATATCTTCATCTCTCATTAGGGCTTTCAGTAACTTTTGTGTTTGACCACTTTGAGTTTACTTTATAGTTTTATCACCCGTTGACGTGACTATTCATTGGTCAAATACTGACTATGGCGAGACGAGGTTGACAATGTGAAGGAACTGGAGATGAATCCACTTTAGGGGTTCCCCCGTGTTCAGAGGGTGGGAAAAAGGCCCGAAGGCCTCTTGTCCCTCTTTCCATCGATAATGTGCTTCCCCAAGAGCTGTATGCTCGAAGGGATGTTCCCTCACGCTGTTTAGCTCCTGTATGGAAAAAATCCACATTTTATGAATCACAACTGGACGATATGCGTGTGTCCTGCCAGATTCCGGACACGGTGGATATGGCAATGGTCGAAGAGGATTTTGCCAATGTGCACAGATCGCAGTTCTGTGTATTTTATGAATATCCCTTCCTGATTGGGTGTAGTCTTCCCATATACCCATTAGTGTAGGAACTCTGTAGGTTCTACAACGTGTGTCCGGCCCAAGTCACTCCGTATAGGTGGAATATATATCATATACTGATGACTTATGCTGAGCAGGCCGAACTTGATGTTACGATACATCATCTGCTGCAATTGTTCAGTCCTGGGTTCATGAGGGGGACGATGTTGTAGTTGAAAAATTATGGTACGAAGGGTTTGGTCGTTGAAACAGATGATAAGCCCAACCATCAATTTTGGTTGAAGTTTTTCTTTATCCGAACTTCGGATTTGGTGGCGGCCCCGGAAGGGTTCCCAGAAGTGTGGAATCATGAATGTTAGTGTCGTTTCATGCACTCAACGCTTTCAGTTGCTTTCGCCTACTCAATCTTCGCGATTTTTCTTATTTTTTTGTCTTTGCAACTAGGGTTTCCGTGCCAGATATAAGGGCGTGGGTGAGGAGAGTGATCCCACTTGTGGAAGAGTACAGGACATGGGAGGCATTTACTACGAAGTACGGTCTTCCAGGTATTGCACCAACTTTTTGGTTTGGCGATTTTACTTTCTGGTATTGCCTCCTGACATACCTTTCTTTTGTTAATGTTTTGGCATCCCGGAGTGTCCTGCGAAGGAGGAAAGGATGCCACGCTGCAGCTTCCTTGGTGGTGGACTCCGACTACGAGCATGTAGCTCAAAGCATTTAGATGAGGACGTTCCTGAGGTTACTCAGCTTGAGGGAGAGCATGCGGTCGTGGAGGCATCTAGAGGATGTTTATGATGCTGCTCGTTCCGAGGGTGAGGATACGATCTGAGAGCCCTCTAACAAGGATGTTCCTGAGGCTACTCGACCTAGAGTCAAGCCGGTAGCCGAACCTGTAAATGACGAGACCCCTTCACCTCCATCTCCTCACGCCAAAGAGGAGGCTTCCGATAGCGATGGCCGCTAAAATAGAAAAGGTGCCGAATGTTTCTTGGCGAAGGTGTAGTCGTGGAGCGTAGAAGGGAGGTTATCCGCCGTCCTGAGTCGAGGCCGGACTTTATGGGCGATGCTATTCGCCTGGAGAAGGCGGTCCTTCTGGGGAGGTTGTAGTCGATATTGATTCCCCACAAGTCGAAGGAGGAGAGATATCGGCCACTACCGAGGCAGCTGCTGGCGGGGAAAGAACGGATTTCGGGCGAGCTCCCACGACCGTGGACGTGCCGTGAGGGGATCATACTTGAGTGGACATGGCGGTGACGGTGACTAACCGTCGGATTGTGATTCCAACAGGGTATAAATTGTTGCTGGATAGTGAGTAGGCCACGGCGGACATGACTTTGCTGTGCGTGGCTACTAAGACTGAGACCTTGAAAGACGTCAGCGACAGGGACTTAACCTAACGAGTCACTAGTGCAGCTTTGCAGGTAAACTCTGTCGTTATTTCTTGTTATTTTACTATTGGCCTTTAGGCATAATCTCACTTAGGTTGTGTTCCTTTTTTCAGACCCTCATTTTGGAGGTAGAGAGGGGCCGGCGTGATCAGAGAAGGAATGCCACCATTAGGAGGGCAATCAGGAAATTCAAGGAGGTATGGAACAAGCACAAAATGTTGGCAGACCTCTATGCACAAGACCCACCAATTTGAGTGTTTTGCAAGGGTTTGGAGCAAGAAGAAAATCAACTGTGAGAGCGCACGAGTCAGTTCAAGCGGTCGGATGCAGATTTAGTGGCTGCGGTGGCTCGAAATACTAAGCTGGAGAATCTTCTTCGGCTGGAGGAGGAGAAGTTAAAGATTAGTCGTGGGGAAATGGCGGAGGCTGTTGAATTGTGTGCCAAAGTTGACGCCTTAGCTACCAAGCTCAGAGCCAAAACAGCTAAAGTTGACACTCTCCAGCAGGTGACAGCGGCCGGACCTGTCGATGATGTGTCCCGCGAGGCGCATAACATATGGGTGTACACCGAGGCTAGGCGGATAGTTTTTGAAGAGCTGCGAGCCATTGGCAGGGCTACTGAGACGGAGGTCGAGGATCAGCACCGTCTGGTTAGGGTCCCCCAGGAGGCTTGCGGGTATAACCCTGATTCCCATGGCCCGACGGGATGTACTTTTGCGGACGTTATTCAACTGGGCATGGGGTCCTGGATTTCTTTGTTGTTCCGCACCGAGGGTGGCGATGAGCAGGGTGATGGACCGGTTGGTAATGATGGACCGGGAGGTGATGGCGACCAGGATGGTGGCGATGAACAATGTAGTAGTTAGGCTGTATCTTTGTTTTGATTTTGCAACCGGATGGACATGGCTTTTGTAAACGAATGTATATGTAATTTTTTGGAGTAAATAGAAATAGTGTATATATATTTTTTGCTTTCATGTCTTTTTTCCGTACCTTCTACTTTGCGTACTTATTGCATAGTGTCAATTGTTGTTGAGTTAATTTGTCGTGTTTAAGCTGAGTCGACTCTTGCCTTAGCCGTTTATTTATTTTAGGGTGGCTGTCGCCTTTCCCGTGGTTTCGATCATGTCTGGTTGGATGAATTTAAGTCGGCTTCTCCGATATCGGCCTTAGTCTTCTACGCGTTATAGATGGTTGTAACCTCTTTGTATATTGTAGACGACCTTAGCTCCTTATTTATGCGTTATAGATGGTCGTAACCTCTTTGTATATTGTAGACGGCCTTGGACCCTTATTTATGCGTTATGGATGACCGTATCCTATTTATATGTTGTAGACGGTCTTAGTCTTTTATGTGTTATTGATGGCCGTAGCCTCTTTGTATGCTATAGATGGCCTTAGCCCCTTATTTATGCGTTATGGATGGTCGTAGCCTATTTATATTCCGTAGATGGCCATAGCCTTTTATATATTGGAGATGGCCGTAGCCTTTCATATATTGGAGATAGCCGTAGCCTTTCATATATTGGAGATGGCCGTAGCCTTTCATACATTGGAGATGGTCGTAGCCTTTCATACATTGGAGATGTACGTAGCCTTTTGTACATTGGAGATGGTCGTAGCCCCAGTCCCTGTAATGCGCCTGTTGTGCTGATTAGCAGAATGACTGACGTGTTAGATTAGCCTCGTAAGCATTTTCGAGCATCTCCTTCGTCGCCTCGTTAAAACCTCCCCTCGAAAACCCGATTGGGACAAAACTCATATGAGAGAAAAAGAGTACGATTCGGGGGATACTCTTCAGAAATGGAAATACTTAAGGTGAGAGATCTTCCAGTTGTTTTGGAGCATCTTTCCTTCCACGGTCTCTAGTCGAAATGAACCTTTATCTGCTCTTGCGGTGACTTTGTAGGGTTCATCACAATTGGTCCCTAATTTTCCTTCGCTGGGGTCTTTGGATGCCAATGTCTTGGATTTTAGTACGTAGTCGCCTACTCTAAGTGGTCAGAATTTTTCTTTCTTGTCGTAGTATCTTTCGATTTGCTATTTTTGGGCTATTCCTAATGTGGGCCATTTCTCTTCTTTCTTCAGCTTCATCGAGGTCTTGGAGTCTGTTCGCATAATTCTTTGCTCCGCTTGTGTGTGAGTACCTTAAACTCGGCTCGCCTACTTCGACTAGTATGTTGGCGTCGGTTTCGTAAACCAACGAGTAAGGCATTTCTCCGGTGGAAGATTTGGGGGTGGTTCTGTGTGCCCATAATATATCTGATAGCAGATCGGGCCATAGTCTTTTGGCATCTTCGAGCTTCTTCTTCAGTATATTCAATATGGTTTTGTTAGACGACTCTGCCTGGCCATTGGCGGCAGGATGATATAGAGTTGAGAGTATTTTTTAATGTGCCATTTGTCGAAGAAATCTGTCATTTTCTGACCGATGAACTATCGCCCATTGTCACGGGTGATTTCTTTGGGGATGCCGAAATGGCAGATGAAGTTCTTCCAAATGAAGGCGATGACCTCTTGTTCATAAATTTGGGCATAAGCACCTGCTTCTACCCATTTGGAGAAATAGTCAATTTAAACTAATAAGCAAACGTACATTTCCTCATCGAGCGGGTAGCGATCCGATTATATCCATTCCCTATTTGATGAAGGGCCAAGGCCAAGTGACCGAATGGAGTTGTTCTCCTTGTTGGTGTATCATGGGGGTTAACTTTTAACACTTTTCATATCGGCGGACGTACTCCACGACATCTTTTTTCATAGTAGGCGAATAATACCCGGCTCGTACTAGGCAACGACCGAGTGCTCGATTCCTCTAGTACTTACGTTGTTTGATTGAGGCCTAGGCATTTGGCCAGGGGTCCTCCAAAGGTCCTCTTGTAGAGTTCATCGTTTTTCATGCAGTATCTTGCTGCCTGCATACGGAGCTTTTTTGCCTCCTTCTTGTCTGGCGGCAGGGTTCCGTCCTGTAAATATGATAGAAACTGGTTGCGCTAGTCCTAGGTTAAATGTAAGGAGAGTATCTCTGTGTGATCGATTGCCGTGTGGATGAGAGTGATGATGCTCGCTTCATTTAAGCTTGTGGTGGTCGCAGACAACTTAGCCAGACCATCCGCTTCGGCGTTATACGTTCTAGGAACTTATTCGAAGCGGCATTTGTCGAACTATGTCATCAACCTGTAGATTTCTGCCTGATACTTCTGCAACCTTTGCTCCTTGATCTGGTAAGTCCTAGTGACTCGATTTACCACGAGTTGAGAGTTGCAGTGCAAAACGTGCCAGCGGGGCCCATATCTGATGGCTAGTTTTATACCTGCAATAACGGCTTTGTATTCTGCTTCGTTGTTAGTCATCTCGGGGCATCATATGGACTAGAGAACAATTTCACCAATGGGAACTTCAAGGACGAGTCCCAGTCCCAATCCCGAGGCATTGGTGGCCCCATATGTGTACGGTCTAGAGGTCGGTATTTGGGGCGGAATGCAGGGCTTCCTTTTCTGCCTCCGACAATATTTTTTCGGTGAAGTCAGCAACGAAGTCGGCGAGGACTTGTGATTTGATGGCGGTTCTCGGGATATATGTGATATCATGCTCGCTGAGCACTATGGCCCATCTGGCGAGCCGGCCCAATAGCTCGGGCTTGTATAGGATGCTCCTCAAAGGGAACGTGGTCACTACTTTAATGGGGTGGCATTGGAAATAGGGTCGCAGCTTCATTGAAGCCGTGACTAGTGCCAAAAACCAATTTTTCAAGGTGTGGATACCGTGTCTCAGCGTCCACTAAGGTTTTGTTAATGTAATAGATAGGTGATTGCGTACCTTTCATTTCGCGAACCAACACCTCGCTGGCGGTGACTTCTGATATGGCCAAATATGTAGTAACAGTTTGCCCGGTTCTGCTTTTGACAGTAGTGGTGTTGATGACAGATATGTTTTCAACTCTTGCAAGGCTTTCACACATTATTCATTCCATTGGAACCTGTTGTCTTTTCTTAAGACGTTGAAGAATTTGTGACATCTATCTGAGGATCATGAGATGAATTGGGAGAGAGCAGCTATCCGGCATGTCAATTTTTGGACCTACTTTTTGCTATTTAGCAGTTTGGGTATTGAAGCGATCACTTTGATTTGGTTAGGGTTCACTTCGATACCTCTTTAAGATATGAGAAACCCTAAAAACTTTCACAATGCCACGTCGAAGGCGCACTTCTCGAGATTCGGTTTCATCCCATACTTTTTTAGTATTTCGAAGGCCTCTTGCAAGAAGTTGATGTGATCTTCCTTTTTAGCGGACTTCAATAGCATGTCGTCGATGTAGACTTCCATGGTTTTGCCAAGCTGTTCTTTGAACATTTTGGTGACTAGTCTTTGATATGTGGCCCCTGCATTTTTTAGCCGAAAGGGCATCACTTTCTAACAATAGGTCCCCTGGTGTGTGATGAACGTAGTTTTCTCTTGGTCTTCTTCAGCCATTAGGATTTGATTATAACCAAAATATGCGTCCAAAAAACTTAGCAGTTCATGGTCGGCTGTGGTGTCGATCAGTTGGTCGATGTGTGGGATGGGGAAGGAGTCCTTAGGACACGCCTTGTTCAGGTCAGTGAAGTCCATGCACATTCTCCACTTCCCATTGTTCTTTTTCACCATCACTACGTTGGCGACCCACTGCAGGTATTTTGACTCTATGATAGAACCGTGGCGAGTAACTTGTCTACTTCTTCACGAAATTCCTCGTGAATTGCAGCGTTGAATTTTCTTCTGATTTGTCGCACCGGCGGATGCAGTGGGTCGATGTTTAGTTTATGGGTAGCGAAATATCTAGCAAAATACCTGGCGTATCTGCATGGGAAAAGGTGAACAGGTCTGCATGATTAGTTAAAAATTAACGATACTTACTTGGGTTAGTGAGCTCGTGGCTGATGTAGACCCTCTTTTCAGGGTTGTCGCTATCTAGTTGAATCAGATCAAGGTCTTCGATCATTGCTTTGCAGGCCTCCACAATATTAGGATCCCTGATCCTATCAGTCGTTGGGTCAATTTTAGTCCCCGACATGGCTAATTTCTATTCTTTCGCGCTTGCTCCTCTTAGCTGTTGGGTGTGGGCGCAATCCTGTGTTATCTTATAACACTCTTGCGTGGTGTGCAACTCCCGTTTGATGCTGATTATCCCCCATGGGGTAGGGAACTTGACCACCTGGTACAAGCTTGAGGGGACGGCTCGCACGACATGTATCCATGGGCATCCGATGATAACATTGTATGTTGTTTCTTGATCCATCACGTGAAAGGTTGTTTCCAATGTGACTCCTCCTGCGAGGACGGGAAGAATCACTTCTCCGGATATACATTCTAGTGCATTGTTAAAACTGATTAGTGTTATGCAGCGGGGTATTATCTTGCCCTCGAGTCCCATCTATTATAGGACTCTCGGATGTATGATGCAGGCACCACTTCCGTCATCAATCATGACTCTCCTGATGTTCATGTCAACAATACGTAAAGTAATAAATAAAGCATCATAATGGGGAAATCATAAACCGTCAGCATCACACTTATCGAATGTGATACTTCTTTCGAGATTATCATACTATTCGTGGGAGATAGTCCGTTTCAGCTTGTGTGTGTTGGCAAATTTGACATAGTTAATAGCAACATTGATGCTGTCACCGACGATCATGTTTCCGTCCGCGTCTGGGAATGTGGCTTTGTTGGTCTGTGGGATTGTTCTCGCCCGCGTGCGAATTTGGCTTTTCCTTTTTTGCTAAGCAGTTCTTTTGATACCCTTTGTCACGCCCCAAATCGGGAACATGACCGGCGCCTGACCGGGTTTCCCCAGTCAAGCGGACCTGGGTGCCTTTCATTCCCACGCGTTACCCCCGTGTTGATTGTTTTTCATTAACCAAATATCTTACTAACCATGAATGATTTCACATTAAACAAATAAAACCATACGAGTGATTCATTAACAAGTTTACAGTTTTTACAACGCCCGACATAACATAATGTATACATAAGACTGGAGTCCCACAGCTTACATGTCTACAGAGCCTCTAGGATACAAAAAAAAGGAATACAATACTTGCCGGTAACAAGGCTCCGGCTATACCTTACAAAACCAAAATGAAATCTAAACAAAAGTGGCATGAACCACACAGGGCCCCAAGGAAGAAAGGGGCTCACCAAAACGGGCAGTGGAAGAAGGAGGATACTACTGCCGATGAGCTGAAGTGCCTGCTACTGATCCACCTACAATCATAACACGAATGTAGCGTCCCCGGCAAAAGGGACGTCAGTACACTTGAATTGTACCGGTATGTATGGACAAACTTTGTCCCAAGTAAACTCAAGCCATTGAATTACATCAACAATTAATTAAGCCAGCCAACCATGTTTCCACATTTTCCTCATTTCAAATAATTCTCAACACAAAGCACTTTCTACGATCGACCAATTTAACAATAACCAATCAATCACGTAAAGCACAAGTAGTCAAACAAAGGGGCAATCAGTGCCCCACAGGTTGCAAACTCTCCTGTTGTCTCCTTTCACAATTTCACATTTATTGATTTTTGTATCAATTTTCAATAGCGATTTCGATCGCTTTCCATCCTTATTGCCCCCGACCACCCTTATTACCTCGGCCACCCTTATCACCCCAACCCACACCTTATTTCCTCACGTTGCGGCGCGCAACACGACCCCGTCTTACAGTTTAAAACACAACAAATTTCAAACAACAGATAAGGTACTACACACAATTTCAACAAGTTCAAATAAGCAACTTGCACATTGTTTCATGTTCTCAATTATTTTTCAAACCAATATCACAACCATGTTACAATATTCCCACAATTCAAGTGTTTCATCTCTCTCTACAATAAACCAATTCTCAAGTGTTTCGTTTGTTTTCCACAAGGTGCCATATAGGCCATCATAACCATTATTCATTATTCTTTACCCAATTCAACTCTCATTTACCTTTCGGTTCATATTCCATATTACATCACTCATAGTTCAACAACAACTTTTGAAATATCCAACAACAATATCAAGAATTTCACACAATTTGTCAAATTAACACGAACCAAACAAGTTTCACACATGTAGGTGATTTCACAAGAATCAAAATTAGCCATGCATACCTGGTGATGATTTTTCTTCCTACTTTATGCTTACCCAAGATATCCTACTCTTGCCAACCTTGTTCTTGAAGACTCTTACTTCTACGCACTTCTTTTTACTAGAAATCAAGTTCAATAATCATGCATGAGTGTAAAAATTCTATTTTCAAAAGCTATTATATGCAAACCTCTCTTTACCCAATTTAAAACTGAAAATCAAAGAAAATAGTTAGGGTTTTTACCTTGAAAAGATTTGGGGAAGTTGAATCTTTGCCCTAGAATCCTTTGAACTAAGATGGTTGGAACAATCTTTGAAGATGAAAGATTTCTCTCTCTAAAAGCCCTCTCTTCTCTCTAATTTTGGTAAGATGATATGATAAAATGAAGAAGAAAGGTGTTATATTAAAGAAGAGATCGGGTCAAAATGTCACAAAAATCTGGGCCGGGGCGAATCTGCGGTGCACTTTGCGACCGCAGAATCAACATGCGGTCCGCATAGTGACCGCAGAATGGCCTCAAAATGACACAAGTTCTGTTACAGAATGCGACCAATATGCGGTCCGCATTCTTGATCTGCGATCGCAAAGTGCACCGCAGATTCACTATGCGATCGCATATCGACCGCATTTTCAACACGATTTTTGGGAGACTTTCTCGAAAGCTTTGCGGCAAGAATGCGGTCCGCATAGCAGATTTGCGGTCGCATTCTTGACCGCAAAATTGACACTTTTCGGAAAAATTAATTCTCTACATTTTTGAAACTTAAATCACTACCAAGGGTTCGAACCGCGGCGAGCAAGCTCGCCGCGAAGAATTCTACGCATTCCTAACACATTATTCGGACCATGACACTATAGCTACTATGTTTTATGCACAAAATTTTTACAGGGCCTTACATCCTCCCCCCCTTAAGATCATTCGTCCTCGAATGAGGATTTTGAAATAAATGAGTTGGTTTTGAAAGACATGATATGCAACCATCAAAATTTTGACTAACTCTTATATTTTAGAAAAATTTCGCCAGAGTTTCCTTTGTATTATGGACATATCCACCTGTCAGAGGGCCCCCGAAACACATTACCAAACAACAATACACAAATACAACATTTCCCACAACTGGTATACACTTTCTTACCTCAACGAATGCACATATTCTAACACATTGTTACAATTGCACATGAATTAGTCACTTCAATGAATTGTTACCTTATTTAACCATTTTAACACACCATGTACACTTAACAAACCATTACCAATCTACACTTACTATTAGTTGTTTATTTAACACGTAAATCTTTATAAGGCTTTCATTTATCAAGAACGGTTCAAGTGACCCACGGTAACAACACATTTAACTCATTACAAAATGAAGGGGACTTTACTAATACTAAGAGGGAAACAACTTAGACAAGATGACAGTTACTAGGAGTAGAAGGGTCACCTAATTTCTTCTAGGCTTGATCAAACAAATGGGGGTACTTTTCTTTCATCTCTTTTTTGGCTTCCCATGTGGCCTCCTCAACTTGTTGACTTCGCCACAATACTTTAACAGAGGCAACTTCCTTATTTCTCAACTTACGGACTTGCCTATCAAGAATGGCAACTGGAACTTCTTCATATGACAAATCTTCATTAACCTCTATAGCTTCGACCGGCATGATGGTGGATGGATCTCCAATCACTTTCTTCAACATGGACACATGGAATACCGGATGCACTGATGACATCTCAGGAGGCAACTCCAGCCTATAAGCAACTTGACCAATCCTTTGAATGATCCGATATGGCCCGACATACCTAGGACTCAATTTCCTTTTCTTTCCAAATCGCATGACTCCCTTCATAGGAGATACCCTCAAGAACACCCAATCATCGACTTGAAACTCCAAATCCCTTCGGCGAACGTCCGCATAGGATTTTTGACGACTCTGTGCTGTTTTCATTCTCTGCTGAATAACCTTGACCTTTTCCATAGCTTCGTACACCAAATCTGGCCCTAGCAATTCCGCTTCACCTACCTCAAACCACCCGATTGGCGACCTACATCTTCTCCCGTACAATGCCTCAAATGGGGCCATCCGAATGCTAGCATGATAGCTATTATTGTAAGCAAATTCTATCAGTGGCAAGTGTTCATCCCAATTACCTTTAAAATCTAAGACACAAGCCCGTAACATATCTTCAAGCGTCTCAATGGTCCGCTCGGCCTGGCCGTCGGTCTGCGGATGGAAAGCTGTGCTGAGATTCACCTGAGTTCCCAAACCTTGCTGAAACTTCTTCCAAAAGTTAGCTGTGAACCGAGCCCCGCGATCCGAGATAATAGAAAGTGGAGTGCCATGAAGTCTTACTATCTCCTTGATGTACAATCTTGCATATTGCTCCGCAGTATCAGTGGACTTGACAGGCAGGAAGTGAGCTAATTTGTTGAGTCGATCCACTATCACCCATATTGAGTCAAACTTACGCTGAGTGCGAGGTAACCCTACCACGAAATCCATATTGATCATCTCCCATTTCCACCTTGGTATTTCTATAAGCTGAGTTAATCCACCGGGCCGTTGATGCTCGGCCTTCACTTGTTGACAGTTCGGACATTTAGCTATAAAGCTTGCTACATCCCTTTTCATACCGTTCCACCAATAAATCTCCTTAAGGTCATGATACATTTTCGTGGAACCTGGGTGTACCGAATACCTGGAAATATGAGCCTCTGCCATTACCCTTTCCCGAAGCTCGTCCACATCCGGAACACATAGCCTATCTTGACACCGCAATATACCATCTTCGCTGCTGAGTACAAATGCTGAGGTCTTGTTATTCATGACTGCTTCCTTTACCCGAACCAATGCTGGATCCATGAACTGTTTTTCCTTGATTTCCGCGACCAATGATGATTCTGCTCCATTATGCACCAAAATATCCCCCTCGTCTGACGCCGAGATACGAACCCCCAAACTGGCTAATTGGTAAACCTCTCGAGCCAGGGGTCTTTGATCCACGCCCAAATGAGCCAAACTACCCATGGATTTTCGACTAAGTGCGTCGGCTACCACATTTGCCTTTCCTGGATGGTACAATATGTTCATATCATAGTCCTTGAGCAATTCTAACCACCGCCGCTGTCTCAGATTCAGCTCTTTCTGCTTGAACAAATACTGGAGGCTCTTGTGGTCTGAAAACACATCTACATGTACTCCATAAAGATAGTGCCGCCATATTTTCAAAGCAAACACAACAGCTGCAAGCTCCAAATCATGCGTCGGATAATTCTTCTCGTGATTCTTGAGTTGCCTGGGAAGCGTAAGATATGACTTTCCCGTGCCGCATCAATACACATCCCAAACCAACCCTGGAGGCATCACAATAAACCACAAATCCCTCTGTGCCTTCTGGCAAGGCCAATACTGGTGCCGAGGTCAATCTTGACTTCAATTCCTTGAAACTTTTCTCACATGCTTCGGACCACTGGAACTTATCTGCCTTCTGCGTCAGTTTCGTCAATGGGGAAGCGAGGGTTGAGAATCCCTCTACAAACCTCCGATAGTACCCTGCCAAACCTAAGAAGCTACGTATCTCTGTCGGGCTCGTGGGTCTAGGCCAATCTTTCACCGCCGCAATCTTTTGAGGATCCACCTGAATTCCCTCATTGGAAATAACATGCCCTAGAAAGGCTACGGACTCCAACCAAAACTCACATTTTGAGAACTTGGCATACAATTGATGCTGAAGAAGGGTCTGCAACGCTGCTCTGAGGTGAATGGCATGATCTTCCCCGCTCCGAGAGTAGATGAGGATGTCGTCAATGAATACAATTACAAAGGAATCTAGGAATGGCTTGAAAACCCGATTCATAAGGTCCATGAAAACTGCTGGGGCATTGGTTAGCCCAAAAGACATGACCAAAAACTCGAAGTGACTATAACGAGTTCTGAAGGCGGTCTTAGGAATATCCTGCTCCCTGATTTTTAACTGGTGGTACCCAGACCGTAAATCAATCTTTGAGAAGAACTTCGCTCCATGCAATTGGTC
Source organism: Nicotiana noctiflora (assembly GCA_032618575.1). NCBI lineage: Eukaryota > Viridiplantae > Streptophyta > Magnoliopsida > Solanales > Solanaceae > Nicotiana > Nicotiana noctiflora. The sequence goes on along the minus strand of JASVEL010006535.1, from coordinate 71,807 downwards.
AAACGGATCATCCACTCGAGGCAAAGGATATTTATTCTTGATGGTGACTTTGTTGAGCTGCCGATAATCAATACACATTCGAAGTGACCCATCCTTCTTTCTCACAAAGAGAACCGGAGCACCCCACGGTGACACACTCGGTCGTATGAACCCTTTCTCTAATAAATCCCTCAGCTGCTCCTTTAACTCCCTTAACTCTGCTGGCGCCATTCTGTATGGTTGAATGGATATTGGCTGAGTATCCGGCAATACATCGATCCCAAAGTCAATCTCCCTATCCGGCGGGATGCCTGGAAGCTCATCTGGAAACACTTCAGGAAATTCATTCACAATTGGCACGGACTCGAGGGTAGGCACATCTGAGGTGGTGTCCGTTACCCAAACCAGGTGATAGATACACCCTTTCTTAATCATCTTCGAAGCCTTAAGGTAGGAAATAAACCTACCCCTTGGCACTACACCATTTCCTCTCCATTCAATAATTGGCTCGTTAGGGAACTCGAGCCTCATAACTCTCGTTCGACAGTCAAGTTTGGCAAAGCACGAATAGAGCCAATCCATCCCCATAATTACATCAAAATCTACCATCCCAAGCTCAATAAGATCGGCTGTGGTATCACGACCACCCACCGTAACAACACAATTCCTATAGACTCGTGAGGTTGTAATAGAATCACCAATTGGAGTCGACACAGAGAACGACTCATGAAGCTGTTCGGGTTCTATCCCAAAACTTGAAGCAATGAAAAACTTGAAGCAATGAATGGAGTAACATAAGACAAGGAGGACCCTGGATCAATAAGGGCATAGCAATCAATAGTCTGAACAGACAGGATACCTGTAACAACATCCGGAGAAGCCTCGGCATTTTGGCGGCCACTCAATGCATAGAATCGGCTAGGTCCACCCCTACCCCGAGCTCCACCCCTAGCTGCACCACGCCCTGCTGCTGCTGGAGTACGCGCTGATGATGTAGCAGCTGAAGAACCGGATGACTGAGCAGATCCCCTACCTATACCCTGACGGGGTGCACGACAGTCTCGCTGAATGTGACCTCTCACCCCGCACCCGAAGCACACCGGAAGGTCAAGGTAGCAAGTCTCTGTATGAAATCTCCCACACTTGGGGCATGTAGGTCTCCCCTGCTGCTGGGATCTCACCCCAGGACGACCAGACTGACGAGACCTCCTGCTGTCTGAACCAGGTCTCGAGTAACTGCCCTGCTGATGACTGTGCACGGATGGCGGTGCACTCGCGGAGGACTGAGCATATGACTGGGATGGCCCTGATGACCCTTTCCCTGGAAGTGATCTCCCTGAACGACCCATTGACCGGGCCCTGCTGCTACTTTCTCTTTCTGCACGAATCTTCAATTTCCTGGCCTCTGTGGCCTGAGCAAACCCCACAATCCTCCCATAGTTCATGTCTGAGTGCAAAGCTGCTGTGGCGGCCTCATTCACTACCAAAGGGCTAAGGCCCTGAACAAACCGTCGAACCCGGGCATCCATGGTTGACACTAAATGAGGAGCGTACTTGGACAACCTTACGAACTCCATGTGATACTCCCAAACACTCATACTGCCCTGTTTGAGAACCTCGAACTCGGTGGCACGGGCTGCCATTGCCTCAGCAGGTAAGAAGTGGTCCATAAATGCATCCACGAACTCATCCCATCTGGCCGGAGGGCTCCTTTCCTCACGGGAATCCTCCCACATTTCGAACCATGAACGTGCCGCTCCCTTCAGCCTGTAAGAGGCCAACTCTACCCCCTCTATATCTGTAGCCTTCATCACTCTGAGGGTCTTGTATATCTCATCAAGGAAGTCCTGTGGGTCAGCCTCTGGATCGGTACCTGAGAATTCTGGAGGGGCCAACCGCAAGAACTCGTGAACTCTGGAGCCAAAGGAATCTCCCTGTCCGCTGGAGGATGCAGGGGCATCATGGGATCTCTAGGCCTGGGCGTCCACTAACTGTGTTAACATATGAATGGCTCCCCTAAGATCTTCATTAGAGATACCAGAGCCCGAAGCGGGAACTGTATCCGAGTCAGGAACACTGGCAGGAGGAATGGTGGCATCCTCTGCCGCAGCTGGAATAGGGACACTTGGGTTTTGAACAGATGGGCCAGGCAAATTCGGGACTGGTGGGTCATTCTCTCCCACGGCATCGGGTACATGATTAACGGCTGCACTTGGGCTGGCATTGGCTCTAAGGCCGAGTCTAGCCTTCTTCTTAGGTGCCATATTCTGAAAATTTGGGAACAAGGCGCGAATTAGACACCGATATTTCCACATTGCACTTTACAGCACGATATAGATGAACAAAGAAGTAGGTAAATTCCTAAATGCCCGTGTAGCCCCCTACTTATATGATGTGGTCGACAACACACCTATAAGAAGGGCACTACTAGACACGGCTCCGAGACATCCTAGGACACTTTAAAAAAACCATAGGCTCTGATACCAAGTTTGTCACGCCCCAAATCGGGAACATGACCGGCGCCTGACCGGGTTTCCCCAGTCAAGCGGACCTGGGTGCCTTTCATTCCCACGCGTTACCCCCGTGTTGATTGTTTTTCATTAACCAAATATCTTACTAACCATGAATGATTTCACATTAAACAAATAAAACCATACGAGTGATTCATTAACAAGTTTACAGTTTTTACAACGCCCGACATAACATAATGTATACATAAGACTGGAGTCCCACAATTTACATGTCTACAGAGCCTCTAGGATACAAAAAAAGGAATACAATACTTGCCGGTAACAAGGCTCCGGCTATACCTTACAAAACCAAAATGAAATCTAAACAAAAGTGGCATGAACCACACAGGGCCCCAAGGAAGAAAGGGGCTCACCAAAACGGGCAGTGGAAGAAGGAGGATACTACTGCCGATGAGCTGAAGTGCCTGCTACTGATCCACCTACAATCATAACACGAATGTAGCGTCCCCGGCAAAAGGGACGTCAGTACACTTGAATTGTACTGGTATGTATGGACAAACTTTGTCCCAAGTAAACTCAAGCCATTGAATTACATCAACAATTAATTAAGCCAGCTAACCATGTTTCCACATTTTCCTCATTTCAAATAATTCTCAACACAAAGCACTTTCTACGATCAACCAATTTAACAATAACCAATCAATCACGTAAAGCACAAGTAGTCAAACAAAGGGGCAATCGGTGCCCCACAGGTTGCAAACTCTCCTGCTGTCTCCTTTCACAATTTCACATTATTGATTTTTGTATCAATTTTCAATAGCGATTTCGATCGCTTTCCATCCTTATTGCCCCCGACCACCCTTATTACCTCGGCCACCCTTATCACCCCAACCCACACCTTATTTCCTCACGTTGCGGCGCGCAACACGACCCCGCCTTACAGTTTAAAACACAACAAATTTCAAACAGCAGATAAGGTACTACACACAATTTCAACAAGTTCAAATAAGCAACTTGCACATTGTTTCATGTTCTCAATTATTTTTCAAACCAATATCACAACCATGTTACAATATTCCCACAATTCAAGTGTTTCATCTCTCTCTACAATAAACCAATTCTCAAGTGTTTCGTTTGTTTTCCACAAGGTGCCATATAGGCCATCATAACCATTATTCATTATTCTTTACCCAATTCAACTCTCATTTACCTTTCGGTTCATATTCCATATTACATCACTCATAGTTCAACAACAACTTTTGAAATATCCAACAACAATATCAAGAATTTCACACAATTTGTCAAATTAACACGAACCAAACAAGTTTCACACATGTAGGCGATTTCACAAGAATCAAAATTAGCCATACATACCTGGTGATGATTTTTCTTCCTACTTTATGCTTACCCAAGATATCCTACTCTTGCCAACCTTGTTCTTGAAGACTCTTACTTCTACGCACTTCTTTTTACTAGAAATCAAGTTCAATAATCATGCATGAGTGTAAAAATTCTATTTTCAAAAGCTATTATATGCAAACCTCTCTTTACCCAATTTAAAACTGAAAATCAAAGAAAATAGTTAGGGTTTTTACCTTGAAAAGATTTGGGGAAGTTGAATCTTTGCCCTAGAATCCTTTGAACTAAGATGGTTGGAACAATCTTTGAAGATGAAAGATTTCTCTCTCTAAAAACCCTCTCTTCTCTCTCTAATTTTGGTAAGATGATATGATAAAATGAAGAAGAAAGGTGTTATATTAAAGAAGAGATCGGGTCAAAATGTCACAAAAATCTGGGCCAGGGCGAATCTGCGGTGCACTTTGCGACCGCAGAATCAACATGCGGTCCGCATAGTGACCGCAGAATGGCCTCAAAATGACTCGAGTTCTGTTACAGAATGCGACCGATATGCGGTCCGCATTCTTGATCTGCGGTCGCAAAGTGCACCGCAGATTCACTATGCGATCACATATCGACCGCATTTTCAACACGATTTTTGGGAGACTTTCTGGAATGTTTTGCGGCAAGAATGCGGTCCGCATGTCAGGTTTGCGGTCGCATTCTTGACCGCATATTTGACACTTTTTGGAAAAATTAATTCTCTACATTTTTGAAACTTAAATCACTACCAAGGGTCCGAACCGCGGCGAGCAAGCTCGCCGCGAAGAATTCTACGCATTCCTAACACATTATTCGGACCATGACACTATAGCTACTATGTTTTATGCACAAAATTTTTACAGGGCCTTACACCCTTGGTTTAACATTCTGACGACTTCCTGTCATAGGCCTATCAGTCATGTGTCCTCACTCTTGGTGGAATTCGCACATGACGTTTGATTTCCTCGGGGCGGGATCTGACTTCATTTTCTGAGGCCATTGCACCTTGATGCCAAGCTTTTCCAGTGCGTACACTATCTTTGAAAGAGAGATACAAAAGTTGTGTGATGGAAGCAAAGGGGGCGTATCTATTTTGCTTCTGAGCGGGGCGAGATGTCGCTGTAGTGCATCTGCATGTCGAGGAGGCGGATGAGGAGATCTCATGTATGGATGATGTCGTTCCTTATTTGGGCGAGGGGGATATTCTCGGTGTCCTTCTTGATGTTGATCTTTCCTAGTGTCTAATTGTATGGTTGTCAGTCGTTGGGTTGGCCCGTTGAGATCGTCATCATCTTCTCTTACCTCAGCGTAGTAGGCGTTGTGGATCTCATCCCACGTTGTGGGAGGATACTTCGTGAGATGGTTCGGCAACTTCTTCGTTGTTCTAGAGCCATCCCTACTGAGTCCGTTTTGGAAGGTAGTGATCGCCATGCCTTCTGACACGTTTGACAGACTCATCCTCACCCTGTTGAATATGGTGAGGAACTCTCTGAGGCCCTTTTTTGTGGATTGCGTGACGGCGAAGATATCGTTCACCCTTGCCTCTGCCTTCTTTGCACCAGCGTGTGCATGACGAACTTGTCTGCCATTTCTTCGAAGGTTGAAATTGCTTTGGCAGGCAGTTGGGAGTACCATGTTAGGGCCCCTACGGTCAGCGTCTCGTCGAACTTCTTCAATAGCACAGATGGTACCTACTCTATTGATAGGTCGTTACCTTTCATAGCAGTAACGTAATGGATGAGGTGATCCTCGGGATCGGTAGTTCCATCATACACTCTTAAGTAAGGGGGCATCTTAAAAGTTTTCGGGATGGAGTAGAGGGCGCCTTTCTCGGAGTATGGTTGCTCCACGAACCTTACCATGTCCCGTTTTGGTAGTAATCTAGAAGCTCCAGGGATCATTTTGACCCTATCCTGGTTCTCTTTCATTTGGTCACAGAGAGCCTTGTTTTCGCTCTCCATTTCTTCCATTTTTCCCAGGATAGATGCCAGCATGTCGTCATGGATTTGTGTTTAGGTGGATTGGTTGTTTGTTTGCGATTATCCTTGATAGCCCGATGTAGTAGTGGTACTCATTGTTGGTATCGATTTTATGTGACCCTATGGTGATTTTTCCACTAAGCCGCTCAGGGTACGCGTTAGCCATTCTTCTAGTAATTTCCTGACTGCCGGGGGTGCTTCTTTTGCAGCGGATGTGGAAGCTTCCTTATCCTGCAAGGTTGCTAGATTCCTGGATGGGGAAGGTGAAGTTTCTATCTCGGGTGTGGTGTCGGGGGTGGTGTTGGTGACAGCGTCATCGCCGACCTCATTAAGAGAGCTCAGGAGATTGGTTGTGACCCCCATTTTAGCTTTGGATGTGGTGTTGTTTTCGGCCATTTCTGGGTTTTGTGGTATATGGATGATATGATTAGCTGATCTTTGGGTGTATACTATAGGTTTGATTCTCGAAATCGCCACAGACGGCACCAAATTGTTTGACTCAAAAGTTATCGATTACTTTATAAGCTATGGACAATCAAAAATATAGAAAAGGGGTAAATTGTAATCAAGTATTATAAACCCCCAAACAAGATCCATGTTGTTAATATTATGAATATTAGTAAAAATGAAGAAGTTATGAATATTATCGTGATCACAACTGAGAATATAATAGAGAGAGGATAATAGAGAGAGGATAATAGAGAGAGAATAATAGAGATAGAATAACATATGATCTTTCACAATAAGGAAAACCCACTCATTATATAGAGGTGGGGTTTTCTCACTAAATGTATAATTCGCCGAGGGGCCGCTGACACTTTCAAAAAATAAAAAGGGGAGGGGAAGGGGCGCCTACGTGTGCATGTCGCCACTACACCATTGCTGTCGAGGACGCGAATGAGGGTTGCACCCTCGATGATACAAGGGTGTTGGGGGGGGAGGGGGTAGAATGCCCTCGGCCTTTGTCAGCCAAATATGATTTGACCCCATACAAATATGTTTTGTGTCTAGTGTGTCTGCCCGAAAGATGAAAATAATTTGACAGTCACTACCTCAAAAAGTGTAAGAATGATAAGTGAACTCTTTGAAATAGGTTGTTTTGTAGCAATAATCTGTATGGTCCCAAATATGACCATTCACATCTCTACGGTAAGGGTACGACCCCTCTCATATACTCCTTAGAATAGAGGTATGATTTGGACATAAAGATGTGAACGATATCACTTACGCTTGGGCATCTCCGTTAAGAGGACGTCAACTACACTCAAATGGTTTTTGTTATTATTTCAAAAGAGGCCCCTTTCTATATAAAATGAGCATCCCCGTTGTAAAAAGGCAAGTGTTATTACCCAATAATACAACTCTCTCATTCTCTCCCTATTTTCTTAACTTCAATAAGCAACTGTTCTTAAAGTTCTTCATTTTTTGCAACATCTTCTATATTACAACTACATTGATCTCACGTCTAGTTTTACTATATTTGGTTACGGTTTACCCCCTTTCTATCTTTTTGATTGTTTTAAGCTTATAAAGTAATAACTAACTTTTGAGCCAAATAATTTGGCGTTGTCTATGGGAATTCGAGAATCAAAATCATAGTATCCACCAAGAGATCAGCCAAACACCTTCCTCTACATCACAAGAAAATCTAAGATGGCCGAAAATGACACTAGATCCAAAGCAATAATGGAGGTCACAACCAGTCTTCTTGGTCCTCTCAACGAGGCCAGCGACGATGCTTACATCAACACTACCCCCGACACCACACCGGTTGCAGAGATTCTACTTTCCCCCTCCAAGGATCCAACGGTCTTGCATGAAAAAGGAGCTTCCACATCTGCTGCCAAGGAGGCAACCTCGGTGGTCAAAAAGCTACTAAAAGAGTGGCTAACAAGTACCTTAAGCAGCTTGGTCGAGAATCCACCACAAGGCAACATAAGGTCAATACCAACGACAAGTATTACCACTACCATGGGCGAACATGAGGAAACACGAGTAAAGAACCAAACCATCGAGACGCAGATCAGTGATGGCACGCTAACAACCATCCTGAGGAAGATGGAGGAAATGGAAAGCGAAAATAAAGCCCTCTATGATCAAATGAAGGAACATCAGGAAAGGGTTGACAAATTTCCTAGAGCCCCAAAGTTTCTACCAAAAGGCGACATTGAGAGGTTCGTATAGCAGCCATACTCCGAGGGAGCTGCCCCTTACTCTAACCCAAAAACGTTCTAGATACCCCCTACTTCAGGGTGTACGACAGAACTACGGATCTCGATAATTATCTGATCCATTACATCATTGTCGTGAAAGGCAACGACCTATTAAAAGAACAGGTACCATCAATGCTACTGAAAACGTTTGGTGAAACGTTAACCGAAGGGGCCTTGACATGGTACTGCTACTTGCCTACCAAGGCAATACTAATATTCGAAGAAATGGCGGATAAATTTTTCGCCGCCCATACGGGTGCAAAGAACGAGGAAGCAAGGGTCAATGATAACTCCGCCGTCAAACAAACCATAGGTGAAGGGCTCAGGGACTTCCTCGCCAGATTCAACAGGGTGAGAATGAGCCTGCCAAACGTATCAGAAGGAATGGCAGTCGCCGCCTTTCAGAACAGACTAAGTAGAGATCTCAAGAGCAACTAACAAGCTGCTGAGCCGCCTCATGAAATATCCTCCTACGACATGGGAAGAAATCCACAATGCCAATTGTGCCGAAGTACAGGCAGACGAGGACGATCTCTACGGTCCAACTCAATGGCTGATAATGATACACTCAGAAGCAAGGAAAGAACGACCCCATGAGAGACGTCGAGAACACCTCCCATGCTCCAACAAAAAACGATATCAGCCATACACCAGATTCTCCCATCCACCGCCTAGAGACATGGACACGTTACAACATGTCGCCCCACTCCGAAATGAAATAGGTACGCCCCTTTATTATCATCACATGACTTTAGCGTGTCTCCTTCAGAAATAGTGTACACACTAGAGAAGCTAGGCACCAAGGTGCAATGGCCTCAGAAGATTAAGTCAGATGCCGCCATAAGAAAATCAAACATTTTGTGCAAGTTCCATCAGGAACGGGGGCACAGGATGGAAGCCTGCATAGGTCTGCGGCAAGAGGTGGTCCGGATGCTGAACCAAGGATACCTGAAAGAACTACTCAGCGACAAAGGAAAAATCAACTTTGCACGCGGGCGAGAGCAATCCCGCGGTCCACCAAAGCCACATTCCCCAACACAAACAATAAACTTGATCATGGACAGTGGTAACAACTCAAACGATCAACCAAGTCAAGTTCGCCAACACTCACAGGCTGAAACAGACCATCTCCCACGAGCAGTATGACGACTTAGAACGTAGTATCACCTTCAATAAGTCTGATGCTGACAGTTTGCCTTTCCCTCACTATGATGCTTTAGTTATTACTTTATGCATTATTGATACGGATGTCAAAAGAGTCATAATCTACGATAGAAGTGGCGCCTGTATTATCCACCCAAGGGTCCTCGCACAAATAGGACTATAGGATAGGGTAATACCGCACTGCATAACATTAACCGGTTTTAACAATATAGTGGAATGGAAGTCCGGAGAAATAACATTACCCATTCTTGTAGGAGGAGTCACGCTGTAAACAACTTTCTACATGATGAACTAGGAGATGGGATATAACGTCATCATAGGGCGCCCGTGGATACATGCCATTCGAGCGGTCCTTTCAAGACTATACCAGGTGGTCAAATTTCCTACCCCATGGGGAATATTCAGCATCAGGGGGGAGTCGCAGACCGCTTAAGAGTGCTACAAAATTACCCAAGACTGCGCCCATACCCAACAACTAATGGGTGAAAGCGCGAAAGCATAGCAATTAGTCATGTCGGGGACTAAAACCAACCTAACGGCAGACACCATCCAAGATTCTGACGTCATGGAAGCCTGTAAAGAGACAATCTAAGATCTCGACCCGGACCAATTGGACGACACCAACTCAACAAAGAAAGCCTACATCGGTCATGGCCTCGCCAACCCAAGTAAGTTTCATGAATTCCTAACTAACCATGTAGATATGTTTAATTTTACCCACCCAGATATACCAGGGATTTTGCAAGATATTGCCACACATAAGCTAAATGTCGACCCGCTGCATCCGTCGGTATGGCAGATGAGAAGAAAATTTAATATCGCAATCAATGAAGCGGCAGTGAGGAAGTAGACAAACTACTCGCCAACGGCTCCATCCGGGAATTAAAGTCCCCTAAGTGGGTCGCCAACGTCATCATGGTTAAAAAGAAAAAAGGGAAGTGGAGGATGTGTGTGGATTTCACCGACCTGAATAATGCGTTCCGAAAGGATTCATTTCCTCTTTCCCATATTGATCAGTTGATTGATGCTACCATAGGACACACACTGTTGAATTTTCTAGATGCATATTCCGGTTACAATCAAATCTTGATGCCTGAGGAAGATTAGAAGAAGACAACCTTCATCACCCACCAAGGAACCTACTGCTACAAAATGATGCCCTTCAAGCTCAAAAATACAGGGACTACCTACCAAAGACTGGTCACCAAGATGTTCAAAGAGCAGCTCGGTAAGACCATGGAATCTACATCGATGATATGCTGGTGAAGTCAACGAGAAAAGAGGATCACATCGACCACTTAAAAGAAGCCTTCAAAATACTGAGAAGATATGGGATGAAATTGAATCCAGAGAAATATGCTTTCGGCGTAGCCTCAGGAAAGTTTATAGGATTCCTCGTATCCTAACAAGGTATCAAGGTCAACCCAAACCAAATCAAGGCAATTGATGCGATACCCAAAGTATTAAACAGTAAAAAGCAAGTGTAAAAGCTAATGGGCCGAATAGCCGCCCTATCAAGATTCATCTCACGATCCTCCGACATATGCCACAAATTTTTCAACGTACTGAGAAAGGACAATGGATTTTAGTGGAACGAAGAATGCACCAAAGACTTGAGAGAATAAAGGCGCTCTTGTCCTCGCCCCCACTACTAGCCAAAGCAGACCCGGGCAAGCCCCTACTAGTATACATGGTCGTCTCATAAGTCGCCGTAAGTGCAGTATTGGTCGGCGAGACCAATCCCCTATCTATTACATTAGCAAAACCCTGGTGGATACCGAAACACGGTATCCACACCTTGAAAAATTAGCCATGGCACTAGTCACAGGTATGGAAGCTTAGACCCTATTTCCAATGCACCTTATTAAAGTAGTGACTATGTTCCCCTTGAGAAGCATACTGCATATGCCCGAATTATCGGGCCGACTCGCCAGATGGGCCATATAGATTATCGAACATGATATCACGTACATCCCAAAAACCTCTGTTAAGTCACAGGTCCTCGCCGACATCGTGGCCGATTACAGTGTAAAAATACTACCAGAGGCGGAGCTGGAGGCACATCGCAGCCCTCAAATATTGACCTATGGGCTCTATACATGGACGGAGCCACTAATGCCTCGGGATGGGGACTGGGGCTTGTCCTCGAAGTCCCCACAGGTGAAATAATTTGCTAGTCCATATGATGCCCCGATATGACTAACAATAAGGTAGAATATAAAGCCATTATCGCAGGTATAAAGTTGGCCATCAAGTATGGATCTCGCCGACTTGTTCTCCATTGCGACTCTCAACTCGTGGTAAACCAAGTCACTGGGACTTACCAAATCAAGAAACATAGATTACAAAAAGTACCAGGCAGAAATCCACAAGTTAACGGCCGAACTCGATGTGTGCAGCTTTGAGCACAGAATGTCGAGGTGGATGACCTGGCAAAACTGGCCGCAACCACCAAAAACTTTGACAAGAGAGCGTTGTCACCATTATCCACTCAGCAATTGATCATATAAAGGTACTCTCGTTAAATTTAACTTAGGACTGGCGCAACCACTTTTTCTCCTACTTGCAGGAAGGTACACTCCCGCCTAACAAAAAAAGAAGCCAAGAAGCTATGTGTACAGGCTGTCTGATATTGCATGATAAATCACGAGCTCTACAAGAGGACCTTTGGCGGACCCCTGGCCAAATACCTAGGTCCTAATCAAACGACAGCGGTACTAGAGGAAGTACATGAGGACCATTGCGGTACTCATACTAGCAACCGTCCCTCGTGCGCTGTCTAATACGGCCAACTACTACTTGCCAACTATGAAGAAAGATGCAGCAGAATACGTACGCCAATGCGAATGATGCCACAAGTTCGCCCCATGATACACTAAGCAGGAGAACCTCTCCACTCAGTCACTTCCCTGTGGTCTTTCATCAAATGGGGAACGGACATAGTCATCCCAGCAGGATTAGGAAAGGTACGATTTCTATTAGTATTAACTGACTATTTTTCCAAGTGGGTAGAAGCAGATGTGTACGCCCAAATACGGGAATATGAAGTCATCGCCTTCATATGGAAACAGCATATGCCGCTTCGTCATCCCCAAGGAAATCACCCGTGTCAACAGGCGACAGTTCATTTTTCAGAAGATGACCATGTTTTTCGACAAATTGCGTATCAAATAAATACTCACCATGCCGTATCATCCCGCCACCAATGGTCAAGCAGAATCATCCAACAAAATGATACTGAATATACTGAAAAAGAAGCTTGAAGATGCCAAGCGGTTATGGCCTGAGCTACTACCAGAAGTACTATGGGCACACAAGACCACTCCTAAATTATCCACGAGATAAATGCCATACTCACTGGTTTACATAATCGATGTTGTCATACTGGTCAAAGTAGGCGAACCGACCCTGAGGTATTCGCACACAAGCAGGGCGAAAATGATTTGAATAGATTTAAGACCACGACGAGGCCAAAGAAATAAGAGAAATGGCCCTAATAAGGATAGTGGCCCAGAAAAAGCAAATTGAAAGATACTACAACAAGAGGGCCAAAATACGATCATTCAAAGTGGGTGATTACGTCCTCAAAGCTAAAACCTTGGCATCTAAAGACCCAAGTGAGGGAAAACTTGGCACCAACTGGGACAGACCGTACAAAATGATTGCGGCATCAGATAAAGGGCCATTTCAACAGGATACAAAGGAAGTAAAGATACTCTAAAACAATTGGAACATCTCTCACCTCAAGTATTTCCATTTCTGAAGAGAACCCCCCTCCCTGAGTCGTACTCTTTTTCCCTTACTCGAGTTTTGTCCCAATTGGGTTTTCTCAGAAAGGTTTTTAACGAGGTGACAGAGGAGATGCTCGGAGATACTCACGAGGCAAGTTTGACATGCCAGTTACTCTGTAGGCCCTCACAACTGGCATGCTAAAAGGACTGGACTGATGGACTGACAGCCATCTCCAATGTATGAAAGGCTATGGCCATCTCCAATGTATGAAAGGCTACAGCCATCTCCAATGTATGAAAGGCTAGGACCATCTTCTACATATGAAAGGCTATGACCATCTCCAATGTATGAATGGCTATGGCCATCTCCGCTGTATGAAAGGCTATGGCCATCTCTAATGTATGAAAGGAAACGGCCATCTCTAACGTATAAATGGCCAATGCCACTGTCGTAACAAGTCGACCTAGCTCGGTTATGACAACTTAACTCAACACGGTCGAGATCACTTACATTGTCACGACCATCTCAAATGAATAAATGGCCAAGGCGACTGTCGTAACAAGTCGACCTAGCTCGATTACAACAAGTTAACTCGACACGATCGAGATCACTTACATGGTCACGACCATCTCCAACGTATAAATGGCCAAGGCCACTATCGTAATAAGTCGACTTAGCTCAATTACGACAAGTTAACTTGTCACGGTCAAGATCATTTACATGGTCACGACCATCTCAAACGAATAGATGGCCAAGGCCACTATCGTAACAAGTCGACCTAGCTCGATTACGACAAGTTAACTTGACATGATCGAGATCACTTACATGGTCACGACCATATCTAACGTATAAATGGCTAAGGCCACTATCGTAACAAGTCAACTTAGCTTGATAACAACAAGTTAACTCGACACGGTCGAGATCACTTACATGGTCACGACCATTGCTAATAAATGGCCAAGGCCACTATCGTAACAAGTTGACTTATCTTGATTACGACAAGTTAACTCGACACAGTCGATATCAATTAAATGGTCATGACCATCGCTAAATGTATAAATAGCCAAGGCCACTATCGTAACAAGTTAACTTAGCTCGATTACGACAAGTTAACTCGACACAGTCGAGGTCACTTTCATGGTCACGACCATCTCAAACGAATAAATGGTCAAGGCCACTGACGTAATATGACGAAATAGCTCGATCGCAACAAATGAAAACAACTAAACAACGATTGATACCATATATATTACTATGGAAAGCACACAAAATAAAAAATACGAAGAGAAATATCAAAAGAACAACTTTTATTTTCCTAAAAAAAAAAGGTATGTATGTACAAAGGGATCTATTTACACCCCCTACAAAATTACAAAAGTGAAATAAATATAAGTTCTAGCCACCACACCCTGTTCGCCGTCACTATCTAGCTCATCATCTCGCCCATTACCGCCCTCAGCCCGAAAAGCCGCAGAAATCTAGGAATCGGAAGATACACGGTTAACGTCTTCTGAGGTATAGCCTGTCTGTCTGGAGAATCAGAACTATAACCATAATCTTCTAAGGCGACCCGAACCAAACAACGTTAATCCCCGACCTCTACCTCAGTGGCACGACTGGCGGCAAGAAAATTCTTAAACGCTGCTAGCTTAGCTTCAGCATATACCCATATGTCATGTGCCTCACTAGGCAGACTGTCGTCAGATCTAGTCATTGCAGCCTACCTAAGAGCATCAATCTCGGCCATCCTGGGATTGAGCTCGATAGTCAATGCGTCGACCTCGGCATGTAAATTAGCAGCTCCGCTGCTACCCCACGCAAATCTCCAACTCATTTTCCTTTGACAGAAGAAAAGTCTCCAGTTCCATATTCCGAGCCAGGACGGCCATTAACTGATCATCCACTTCCTCTAACTGATCCACTCGCTCCTGCAGTTGAGCCTCTAACTGCTCCAGGCCCGCATGAAAAACTTGAAACTGCGGGTCCTGAGCGTATAGGTCCGCCAACATCTGGTTCTTAGCACGTCACTCCTTATATTTCTTTACCACCCTCTTAAGGGTGGTGGCTTTCTTCTGCACACGCCGACCCCTCTCTACTTCTAAAACGAGGGTCTGAAGAAAAGAAAAAAATTCGCATACACCCGGGGTTTATTTTGTAAAACATAAAGAAGAAAATATACCTTCAAAGCCGCACCGATGACTCTTCGGGATTGGTCCCTGTCGCTGACATCCTTTAAACTCTCACTATCGGTGGCCTCACATAGTATAGTCATATCTGTAGAGACATGCTTGCTATTCAGCAATAGGTTGTACCCATTTTGAATCACGATTCGATGGTTAGGCCCACCCACCGTCATCTCTGCGCGGGCATGATCCCTCTACGGCGCGTCCTTGACCATGGGGGCTGTTTCCGGACCTGCCCTCTTCTTATTGCCCGCCACCTTGGCAGCAGCCGATGTGCCACTCTCTGGGACACGTGTAGGGGCAATATCAGGAACCACCCTCCTACGGGAGCCAACCTCCTCGAACGAATGGCATCATCTATTAAGACTGGCCTCAAATCTGGACGGGGCTCACTCGCCCTCTCGTCCTCTATAGCAATTCCTTTTCCTAGCATCAGTCGACGCCTCTTCCGTTTCGGTGGCTCCTAATCTTCGGAAGTCTCCTCCACAAGTTGAGGGGATGGAGGCGAAGGAGTGGCTTTGCTCGTGGACTCAGCCACAGACACGGCCTCAAGTTGGGAGGCCTTAAGGATGCCCTCTCTTGTAGAATATCTGGGCATGTACTCATCCCAGAGTCGTTTCCCGCGGGGGGCGCTCCAACCTGCTAATATAAGATAGGTCGAAAACCGAAAATTAAATAAAATCTCCAAATTCTGGTCGAGACATTACCTAATGGGCCGTATCGATTAAGGAACGCAGACCACGTACGACATTCCTCTGCAAAAGAAATCACCCTTTCCACCCACCTTATGTCTTCAACAGGTCGGGGTAGAGAAACCCTCGCTGCAAAAAAGAGGAGAGAGCAAAAAAAAGAAGTTATAAAGACTGAACGGTTAAAGGTCGCGAAGACACTAAATACGGGTAAAAGCACTCACGTTCCGGATTCCACTTCTCTGGGAATCCCTCAGGGTTCGACACCAGGTCCTCAATCCTGATGTAGAAAAATTTGCACCAGAAGCGACGATTGGGCTTGTCGTCAGCCTTGACAACAGGCCCCTCGTGCCACGGCTCTTTAACTACAGCATAGAGCCACTCATATAGCTGGGGCTAAATAACTGCAACAGATGATGGACCAACACGTCGATTCCAGCCCTAGTCGCATAATTGGTCAAAATGCAACACACTTTCTAAGTGTATGGAGTAAGCTGAGTCGAACATTCATTATAGAAGCGGCAAAGCTCCTCCACCAAGGGGTAAATCGGAAGATCGTACCCAATTAGGAACAGGTACTCATAAAAAGTGCAAAATCTCGATCGGTGTACGTTAATATAGTCAGTCCCAACCGGCTCCATAACCACTTGTTCAGGGATTTAGCACGCCCTCCGTTGGCCGTCCAAATGTGATTGAAGAAGCTCAGTATGATCCCAAGGGGGAGTCGGGCTCCTTGTTAGGAAATCCCTTCGAGCATGAATCTCTCTAGGGAAAATATTGTCCACACTAAGAGGGACAAGGGGTCTTTGGGCCTTTTTCCCGCCACCCGAATATGATGGAACCCTAGAAGGAGCATCATCTTGGCCCCTCCTGTTGTGTTGTCCACATTTTACCATGATGATTGTTTATATGAATAGAGTTTTTACAGGT
The DNA here is from genome assembly GCA_032618575.1 of Nicotiana noctiflora. NCBI lineage: Eukaryota > Viridiplantae > Streptophyta > Magnoliopsida > Solanales > Solanaceae > Nicotiana > Nicotiana noctiflora. The sequence continues at coordinate 55,087 of JASVEL010006535.1, read as the reverse complement.
AAAGAGGCTAATTTCAACAGAAACGAAATGGCTTAAAGCAAGGGATATTAGTTTTCTTCAAAGAAGATGAAAATAAGGAGTAAAAAATCTGAGAAGTTCGAAAGATAGCAAAGATTGAACCTTACCTCCATTTATAGGGCTCAAATACACAGAAATTGAAGAGGCATGAGTCGAAAAGGGCACGGAAAATCAAAACATCAAATCACCCCCTGAGCCATCTCAGGAGCAGATATAATCATGACACATGCCGGCTGTGACGTCGGTTCAAAAAATAGACCACGTGTCAATGAATCGACAACGCCATGTACTTCCCTTTTTTTTATTACGTCGTCACCCTAACAATAAGGTTAACTTCTTCGAAGGACGGGCTCGACATTTCCGCCCATTGAAGATGTATGAAGCATACTCCTCCAACGAGCGAAGGGACTAACTATATAGGGCCAAATATAACCCTTCACATCTCTACGGCAAGAGGGTACGACCCCTCTCATATACTCCTTATAACAGTATGATTTGGACGTAAGGATGCGAACGACATCACTCACAATTGGACGTCCCCATTAAGAGGACATCAACTACACTCCAATGTTTTTAATTATTATTTTAAAGGAGACCCCTTTCTATATAAAGAGGGCCTCCCCGTTGTAAAAGGACAAGTGTTATTATCCAATTCTCTCTCTATTTTCTTCTTCAATAAGCAATTGTTCTTAAAGTTCTTTATTTTTTTGCAACATCGTCTATATCACAACTACATTGATCTCACATTTAAGTTTACTGTATTTGGATACGATTTACCTCCTTTCCATCTTATTAATTGTTTTAAGCTTATAAAGTAACAACTAACTTTTTAACCAAACATAATCATTTCTAATACTTCAAATGTCCAATATATTAATGTTGGTCCCGAAATTGAACTATCGAAACTATAATGCACAACTAACTTGGCAACAGTACTATCTAAACGCCAAAAATATTATATGAAAAATAATAATGTGATTAAAAGTCAGTGAGAGACCAGAGTAGATATTGTATCCATATTTACACAATACCAGAATTTTGTTGCACAAGTGAAAGCATTTGTATTGATTTCTTCCTTCTCTTTAGCAAACATTCTTATTTTTTGTGCCAAAATTCATCACATGTAAAAATAAAAACATACCAATGTATAGGCTTAGTTTGAATCAATCTAAGAGGGACTAAATTTTTTTTCCCGAAAAGCAAAATTATATCAGTAATTGGTCATCCAATATATTCTATTTTTCCTCATAAAAAGGGTCAATTCCCAATTTGTTGAGGTTATCGACCATACAAAGGTGTGCTTATGCTTATTGGATAGACAAGTAGAACTAAAAGATCGATAGACATTATACAAGTTACTTTTTGATGGACATTATACAAGTTACTTCAGCATACCATATTAACTTTCACGACATAAATAAATTTGCACAATATTACCGGCATTCACGAACTTCTCCCACGCACGGCAAAGGTAATCGAGGCAATTAAAACCGTAAAGGGAATAAGAGAAGCAGTTGTAAAAGATGGTTAACTGCACATGAACCATTCTTCCCTTGATATTTCATAATCTTTTTCCAGTCATGATGTCTTCCCCCATTTTCTCTGATAGCCAAAAAAATATTTGAATAGAAAACCAAAAATATCTTAAAACATCACCAATGTTAAATGGCTAATCCTTTATCCGGATAAAATATTTACTTGTCATCGAGGTCATCATAAAAATAAAAATATAAAATTATTGCAGATTAAAAAGATAATGCTTGGCATTAATTAGATAAGCGGATGCCCACAGTATGACATTCCAGCATACATAACAAGTAGTAAGTGCAGATGAACCATAAAGTCCATCAATAAGTATCAGCACTAAGGCTGGTAGAAGGGCTGAAGTTAGAAGAAAAGGTGAAGACTCGCAGGAATCCATAAGAAGAAAAATCAGAAAATCCATCAGAACTAAAACAAAACATGCAACATGATTTCATCCAAATACCAAACGAAATAGCAAAAATTGAAAGAATCAATTCTATCAAACAGGAAGAGAGAGAGACCCCAAAATCAAAAAGATTGAAGCAAAAATGATAACATATTGTAATGAACCTAAAAGCTGTATAACGAAAATCAATACAGAAATGAAAATTGAGACTGTTTCCGGAAAATTTTCTGATTTATCAAAGTAAAATAAGAAGCTAACTATTACAATTGGAAGCTTCATGAACTATGACTAATGGGACGCCATTGATGAGTTACTTGAAGAAATGAAGAAAAGAAGAAGATCAGTAAGTAGAAGAAAAAGAAGAAAGAAAAGAGAAGAAGAAAGAAAAGAGAAGGGAATCTCAAAAGAGAGAATCGAGGAAGGAGAAGAGATTTACTTATTGAATGAATGTCTCTTCTCACTACTGCAGTTAGTTATAACCAATTGAGCCGACGTGGCTTAATTTCGGCCTTTGCGGCTCATTAATTCCAACTAAATCTGGGCCATCTATTCTAAATTTCTATTACTCCCTTTTCCCAATTTCTGTTATGCTAACTTCCGCTCCCCATATCGAATCCAAATCACCACAATAATATTCAGGAAATTAGAGGGATCATTACATACCCTCCCTCCTCAAAGAATCCTTGTCCTGAAGGATTGGAATTGAAATCTGGGAACTTAGCTTTGATGAACTGATAATTTTCCGACGTTGCATCTTCAGGTGGAAAGTTCGATCATTGCATCAGCACTCGCAACACAGCAGCATTGTTCCTTTTAATTAGTTGTCTTTGAAAAATAGCGACCGGCTTGACAAGAAACTGACCGTATTCACTTGTAATATGTAGATGTCACGACTACTGTCATATCACCCACATTCCTCTTAAGCAATGAGACATGGAACACGGGATGGGCCTTCGATGCAGGAGGAAGGTCTAATTAGTAAGCTACCATAGCCACTCGATCTAGGATTTTATAGGGACCATACTATTTAGAGCTTAGATTCAAGTTCTTTCTCAATGCAAGTGAGGTTTGTCTATATGACTATAGTTTCAAATAGACCAGATCTCCCACTCGAAACGCTTTTTCAGTTCTTCTCTTATAAGCATAATACTTTATTCTTTCCTGAGCCTTACTGAGATTATCCTTCAATAATTGTCGCATTTGTTGCCTCTTCAGTACTGTATCTTCTGCAGCTGGAACCACTGTATCCAATAAGGGTCCAAAGGAAAGTTGTGGGGGAGTATAACCATACAATGTTTCATAAGGTGTAACCATACTGCAGGCTTGTGTGGAAGTTGGTGTGGTATCACCATTCTGCACCAGGCAACCACTGTTCCAACTGTGTTGGTCTACTAGCTTTCATACATCTGAGTTATTTCTCCAAATATTTATTGATTCTTTCAGTTTGGCCATCACTCTAGGGGTGGTAAGCAGTGCTATAATTCAGTTGAGTTCCCAAAAGATTCAACAAGGACTGCCAAAAATTGTAAGGAACACCTTGTCTTTGTTTGTGACGATGGACTCAAGAATACCATGTAAACAATGCATCCTTTTCTAGAACACATCTGCGACTGTGGCTGATGTATAGGGGTGAGCAAGTGCTACAAAATGTGCATACTTGGTTAGTCTATTAACTACTGCAAGGATCACTTCCTTGCTATGGGATTTAGGTAATCCTTCAAAGAAATCCATGTTAATATGACTCCAAGCTTGGTTAGGAATGGGTAGTGGCTGCAATAATCCTGGATAAGCCATGTTATTATCTTTACTTTTGAGGCAAGTATCATAGCTGGCTACATAGTCATTGACCATCTGCTTCATCCTAGGCCAATAGAACACATGAGATAACCTTTTGGGAGTCCCTAGTTGCCCTGAGTGTTCACCCATAGGAGAATAATGAAATGTGGAGATTGATTGATATCTTAGAGTTCCATTAGTACCAATGTAGATCTTTCCCTTTCTCCTAAGTATGTTGCCAGTGTAGTGCCCAATATTAGGTTGTTGTGCATTAACTGTTGTTTGACCAATCATATTTGAAGCTGTGGAATCTCCTTCATAACTGTGTGCTATCTCCTGCATCCAAGAAGGAATTGAGACACTGATGGTCTGCAGAGTTCCTTGAGTGGGGTACATGTGCTGCTCAGAATCTTCTTTCTGCCTGGACAAAACATCAGCTACCCTATTTTCTGCTCCTTTCTTGTATTGCACCTCATAGTCTAGCCCCAATAACTTAGTTAAACCTTTCTATTGAATAGTTGAGGTGACCCTTTGCTCTAAGAGGTACTTCAAGCTATGGTGATCAGTCCTGACTATAAAATGCCTATGTTGCAAATAGTGTCTCCATTTATCAACTGCATACAATAGAACCATACACTCCTTTTTATAGATAGCCTTACACATATGCTTGTGAGCCAAAACCTTGCTGAAGTATGATATTAGCATGCCTTCTTGCATAAGGACTACCCTAATGCCACCGTGACTAGCATCTGCTTCTACTATGAACTGTTTAGTGTAATCAGGCTGGGCTAACACTGGTGTAGTAGTCATTGCCCTTTTAAGGGCTGAAAAAGCTAACTCAACTCCCTCATTCCACTTAAATGCATCCTTCTTTAATAGATTAGTTAAGGGACTGCGGATGACTCCATAGTTAGCTACATACTTCCTATAATAGCCAGTTAACTCCAAGAATCCCCTGAGTGCCTTTACTAAATTTGGTATAGGCCAGTCTATCATGGCTTGTACCTTGGAAGGATCAGTGGACACTCCTTCTGCTATTATGATGTGGCCCATGTACTCGACCTTAGACTTACCAAATGACAAATGAACACTTGGATTTTTTTGCAAATAGGGAATGTTTTCTCAAGGTATCAAAGACAGCATCTAGGTGAGTTATATGATCACCTTGAGAAAGGCTATAAATTAGGATGTCATCAAAGAAGACTAATACAAACTTTTGAAGGTAGGGCTGAAAAACCTGGTTCATCAAGGCTTGAAAGGTGGTCGGTGCATTGGTTAGCACAAAGGGCATCACCTTGAACTCATAATGGCCCAAATAAGACCTGAAAGCTGTTTTGTACACATCTTCTAGTTTCATCCTAATTTGGTGATAACCTGCCCTGAGATCTATCTTGGAAAAAATCACAGACCCATTCAAATCATCTAAAAGATCATCTTCAATTGGTATAGGGTATTTTTCCTTTACTATGATGTCATTCAATCCCCTATAATCCACACAGAACCTCCAAGTATCATCCTACTTTTTGACAAGTAAAGCTGGTGATGAGAATGGTGATTGACTGTGTTCAATGATGCCATTGCTAAGCATCTCTTTAACATGTCTCTCTAACTCATCCTTTTAGTAGTAGTTATACCTATAGGGCCTTAGGCTGACAGGCATGGCTCCTGGCTTAAGAGGAATGGTGTGATCTAGAGCCCTCACAGGGGGTAAGGACTTAGGTTCTACAAAGACATCAGGATACTGTTGTAGAACTTTTGAAACGGATTCACTGATTGGTTCTTGTTCACCTGTCCCCAAGGAATTCGTCATAAATAGGTGAGCTATCGGAGCTTGCCCCTTCCTTAACATATTTCCCTGTCCTCTACTGGAAATGATACTTAACCTACCTTCTTTAGAAATGTCAGGCAATACCTATTTGTTGCCCTTCTTGCCAATAGTAACACACATATTCGCATGATCAAATTTGGTGGGATTATGCTTCTTCATTCAATTATTTCCCATTACCATGTCACATTCCCCAAGTGGAATGACTAGAAAATTTTCTAGGAAGGGTCTACGCTGCATCTTCCACTAATATCCTATACAAATAGAGGTGTACATAACATAATTTTCATCAGCTACTGTGACTCTCACTGGTGGACAATGCTTAGCTTGGTAGCTAGTTTCCTTGATTGTGTTGATATCAATGAAACTATGGGTGCTGCCATAATCAATTAAGACTGTTAACTTCCTGTTCCCAATGGTACCTCTTACCAAAATGGTATTGACTCCTTTGTTATCCCCAAATAGTGCATTGAGACAATTCTTCCATCACCTTATGTTCCAGTTCCCTTCAATAACCAAGTCTGCACTTGGTTGTTCTTCTTATATATCAGGATCCGTAGGGAGGTCTTCAATTGTTCCTACCATGCAATTCAGTTGCTTCTTCTTACACTGATGGCCCTGAGTATATTTCTCACCACACATGTAACATAAGTGATTGCTTTTCCTATACTCATAGACTTCAGGGCTAAGCCCGAAGGAATTTGGTTTTACAGTACCTCTAGCTGGTGGTCTACTGCTAGTTGTACTACTGACTACAAGGCTGGCTAGGGCATGCCCTTGGCCTTCTTGTACGCAGCCTCTATGGTATTCTCCTACAGCCTAGCCTGTTCCACAGCAAACCTCATGGTTGTAGGTTCGAATAGCTTCACCCCAAATCTAATCTCCTTTTTAGTGCTCCAATAAAACTATAGATGAAATGTGATTCATCCAAGTGTGGGTTCCTTATTAACATCCGAGCCTTAAAGTCTTCAAACTTGCCAAAAACTCATCAACCGTCCTTACTTGATTTAACTTATTAAATTCTTCAACTATATCTCCCAATACCTCTTCTCCAAATTGAACAAGAAATTCCTCCTTAAAGTCAGCCCACCTCACAACACCTCTACTTAGCACTAGGGAATCATACCAAGTGTCAGCTAACCCATTCAAATAGAGTGCAGCAACCTCTACCTTCAGATCATCCGAAATCCTATATAATTGGAAATACCTTTCATATTTTTGAACCCAAACCTTTGGCTCGTGGCCCTCAAAGTAAGGCAGTTCCCACTTAGGAGAAGGGGTTTGCACAACTTGAGGACGATTATGCCTTAACTCCGTACCCCGTATAGGCAAAAGTCCATCTGCTTGAGGCCTATCAACTTGAGCCCTTGGTGGAACCCGTTCCAAATTAGTCAGCCTTTCTAGGATCAGTTCTAAAGTGCCATGTATCCCTGTTTGAGTGCCACATAATTCCTCTTGAGTGTTCAGAACATCATTAAAAATTTCATCGTGCCTGGTCAGTTTATCATCCATAAGTTTTAGTCTCATTCCTTTTGCCGTTACCACTACCACAACTGCAGAATCGAGGCTTTGATACCAAATGTAATGAACCTAAAAGCAATGTAATGAAAATCAATACAAAAATGGAAATTGAGACTTTTTTGGGACAATTTTCTGATTTATCGAAGTAAAATAAGAAGCTAACTATTACAATTGGAAGCTTAATGAACTATGAGTAATGGGACGCCATTGATGAGTTACCTGAAGAAATGAAGAAAAGAAAAAGATCAGTAAGTAGTAGAAGAAGTAAAAAGAAAAGAGAAGGGAATCTGAGAAGAGAGAGAATCGAGGAAGGAGAAGTGGTTTACTTGCTGAATGAATGCCTCTCCTCACTGCTGCGTTTAGTTATAACCAATTGAGCTGATGTAGGTTAATCAGGGCCTTTGCAGCTCATTATTTCCAAGTAAATCTTGGCCGTCTATTCTAAATTTTTGTTACTCCCTTTTCGCAATTTCTATCATACTAACTTCCGCTCCCCCATATCGAATCCAAATGCCACAATAATATTCGGGAAATTAGAGGGATCATTACACATATACCTACCTCAAAGTAAAGGAATCACTTGACTCTTTGTTAGCAATTATTTGTTTGTGTCATCTTAAACTTCACTCATTTTAAACTTCAACTTGAGAATCGACTTATTGGGTAAAGTTAGAAGATGGCAGGAAGGTATAGTGATCGAGAGTGTAAACTAACTGGGAAACTGTAGAGACTCCTGGAAGAACTAATTTACCAAAAAAGACTAAAAGATTTCTAGAACCATTAAGCCAAATAATGTAATAAATCCATAAAGCAAGGGCAAAAGGTGTCCATAGTAATAATGTGGCCTTGTTTTGTCATGCCAACATGACATCACATTTTAAGCTAGAATTATTTGTTAATTACTATTTTACCCTTCATCGAACCTAAACTCTCATTTATTATATGGTTACTAGACGAGGAAGTGCACGCTTAGCCACTAATAACACATGTATTCACTTTTAAGCCACTATTTAAGATGTCTTTAGTCATTAACCACTATTTTAGTGATGTTTAACTACACGAACAAAAATACCCTTATACTCATGTCCTTAACATTTCAACTTAACTTCAGGATTACATGTCCTTAACTTTTGAACTTGTAACCGTAAGTTTAGTACCAAGTATCCTTAACTTTTGAGCTTGTTAGTGTAGGTTCATGACATATTGTCCTTAACTTTTGGACTTCTTAACCTAAGTTCAAGACCTATTGTCCTTAACTTTTGAGCTTGTTAGTCTAAGTTCAGGACTTCGGGACCTATTGTCCTTTACTTTTGACTTATAACTGAAAATCAAGGACCTATTATCCTCAACTTTTGAGCTTGTTAGTTTAAGTACAGGATCAAGTATCCTTAAATTTTGAACTTGTAACTCTAAATTTAGGACCAAGTGTGTTTAACTTTTGAACTTGGAACTCGATGTCCAGGACTAAGTGTCCTTAACTTTAAAACTTATAATTGTAACTCACAAACCAAAACCAATACAAATTAAAAAGAAGAAAGGAACAAAAAAATGAATTGGACTTGCAAGAAATGAGATGATTGTCAATTCCATGGTTAATAACTAGAAAAAAACCATGTTTTTGACATGCTTCATTAACAAGGGTAGCTACTTGTTTTGTTGCAAAAGGATAACCTGAAAGTACTCCTCCTGAGTCAATATGTGGTACTTGAAGTTCTCGAGCATTAGCACAAGGTTTTTCGTTGTCTGGCCATATTAATGTCACGACCCGGATTTCCCACCATCGGGGTCATGATGGCGCCTACTAATGGAAGCTAGGCAAGCCAAAAATTAATTGCTCCTCCATTAATTACCGAATTCTTATTAAGACATTAAAATTAAAAACATATAAATTAAAGCGGGATAATCAAACTTAGCAGAAGACTTAGTCAAATATGATAAAGAAAACCCAAACATGATACACTACCCAAGACTGGTGTCACAATACTCACGAACTTCTAAGAATAATACACATAATTATCTGAAAGAAAATACAAGCTGTTTATCTCGATTACATGAGATAACAGAATGAAATGTATAGATAGAAGAGACAACGGGTCCTGCGGACGCCTGCAAGGCTACCTCGTAGTCTCAGTAGTCGGAAAATCCACAAGTCGCTACTGGGCCTGCGGACGTCTGCAAGCTACCTCGGTCTCAAACGCACAGAAGTGTAGTATCAGCACAACCGACCCCATGTGTTGGTAAGTGTCCGGCCTATCCCGGCGAAGTAGTGACAAGCCTAGGACCAGAAACCCACACAAACCTGTGCAGTTCAATATATATGTATACCACAGAATAACAAGAAATAACCAAGTAATAACACAATAAGGAATATCTCAAAGAACTCAACAATTAACAAGGAAAGACTCTGCTCTGAAATAACAGTGAATAACTCGTGATATCCAGAATAATCTAATCAACAGAATAAATCTTACTTTCATGTCTCAATTCCTCTCTCATTTCATATCTCGTGGTAGGCGTACCACCCGTTCCCAACTATCACAGTAACTACATTTTGTGGTAGGCGTACCACCCGCTCCCAAATATATCAATAGGCTACCGGCAACTATGGCCAATGCCAAGATTTAAAATCACTTTGTGGTCGGCGTGCCACACGATCCCATTTCTTATTATATAAGTGGTCGGCGCGCCACACGATCCCAATTTATAAATATATAAGTGGTCGCGCGCCACACGATCCCAATTCATAAATATATATATTACCGGCATTTAGCCAATAATCTCTACATCAACAATATTTATAATTATCGGTTTTAAACCAATAATTGATAATAATTTCAACAGTTTATCTCCATTATCGGTATAACACCAATAACTCTTAATCAACAATTTATTCATAACTAAATTCCTATTCCTTCAAGCTAGGATAGAACAAACATTTACCTCAAATGTTTTACGAACAATTCAATCTGTGGCAATGCCTTTTCCTTTCAAATTCGGCTCCAATCCAATCGTATATATACACAATTGATTTAATATCATCAATACTACTCAACAAACTAATTCATAAGGCCAATTTCAACTTTTACAACATTCTGCCCGGGAATAGTGAAATTCGACCCCGGGCCCACATGGTCGGAACTCGGGGTTCGGACCAAAATCTGGTTACCCATCCCCCCACGAGTTCAAGTATATGATTTGTTTCAAAATCGGACCTCAATTCGAGGTCCAATTTCCGAATTTATGAAAAACCCTATATTCTACCAAAAACAAGAAATTCTACCATGAAAACCTTTGATTTCTATTGAAAAACATGTTTAATGATGTTAGGAATTGAAAGAATTAAGTAAAAAGTGACTTACAATTGTTTTGAAGAAGAAGGAATCCGTGAAGAATCGTAAATGGGTGTTTTTGGGTTGTGAAAAGTGAAGAAATGAACTGAAAATCGTGATTTACAGGTCTCTGTGTTCGCATTTGCGAACATGGGTTCGCAATTGCGAACCCCGACCAATTTCTGGAGTTTGAAAAATAAGCTAAGGTTGGGAAGTTCGCATTTGCGAACATTTGTTCGCATTTGCGAAGTCTAGGCAAATGCTGGGGATTTCGCATTTGCGAAATAATGTTCGCATTTGCGAACAAGTTGGCTTCTGGGTTTTGTCGCAATTGCGACAAATGCTTCGCATTTGCGAAGCCAGGCAACATACTGAAGGCCTCGCATTTGCGAGGTTAAGTTCGCAATTGCGAACTCTGGTCCAGGTCTGCCAGTATCGCATTTGCGACACTTTGTTCGCATTTGCGAACAAGGCTGGGCATGAGGGGACTTCGCATTTGCGATCATGGGTTCGCATTTGCGAACCCTGCCTTGAGCTGCCACCTTCACAATTGCGAGAAATGCTTTGCAATTGCGAAGCCAACAGCTAGGTGAAAAACCAGCAGTGCAAAAATTCAGAATTTAAACCAACGGCCTATCAAATCTTTACCCGAGCCCCCCGGGCTCCAAACCAAACATGTACACAAAATCAAAAACACATTATGAACTTGTTCGTGCGATCACATCGCCAATAACACATCATTTTAACCAAATCAAGCCTCAAGTTCATGATTTTCATACTTTTGGTTTTCAAAACTTTCAAACGTGGAACTCAAGGTCCAAAACATATCAAAGGACATCCGAATGTCGCCAAACTTTACAGAAATCACATATATAATATTTAAGACTTGTACCGGGCGTCGGAACCAAAATACGAGCCCGATACCAAGGTCAATTAATTCATTTTCCTTTAACAATTACATCAAAAATAATTTCACAGAAAAATTCATAACTTGGGCTCTAGGCCTCAGAATTCGACTCCGGACGCATGTCCAAGTCCCATATTTTCCTACGGACCTTTCGGGACCATCCAATCTTGGGTCCGGATCCGTTTACCAAAAATATTGACCGAAGTCAACTATATCAACATTAATATCATTTTTATCCAAATTTCTCATAGAATTCATATTTTCTATCACAAAATCCTTCCGGCTACATGCTCGGATCGTGCACGTAGATCGAGGCAACATAGAATGATGTTTTCAAGGCCTCAGAAGCTCGAAATGATTAATAAAATAAGTGATGACCCTTTGGGTCGTCACATTTAGCCATCTATGCTATCGGAACTATTGAGAGACTACTCTCCATCACCCTCGTATCTGAAGACACCATTACTCTTTTAAAATTCCTTTTGTCAAAGAAAAATCCAACTAAATGATCAGCAATTTCAGCCAAGAAACTGAAAATGCCGGTCTAGAATGGCCACCGGCTCCTCCTCGTAAGATAGATCATTGTCCAATTGGACAGTACTGAAGTCTAACACATGTGTGGGATCGCCGTGGTATCTCCGAAGCATAGATACATGAAAAACTAGATGCACGGCTGATAAGCTAGGCGGCAAAGCTAGTCTGTAAGCCACCCCTCCCACTCTGTCTAGAATCTCAAATGGACCAATATACCTAGGGCCGAGCTTGCCCTTCTTCCCGAACCTCATCACGCCCTTCATAGGCGACACTCGGAGCAATACTCGTTCACCAACCATGAAATCTACATCTCAAACCTTACGATCCGCATAAGTCTTCTGCCCTGGACTGAGCTGAATGCAATCTCTCCCGAATAGTCTTGACCTTATCCAAGGCCTCCTCAACTAAGTCTCCGCACCCAACAACCGAGCCTCTCCCGGCTCAAACCATCCAACCGGCGATCGACATCGCCTACCATACAACGCCTCATACGGAGCCATCCGGATGCTAGACCGGTAGCCGTTATTGTAGGCAAACTCTGCTAAGGCAGGAACCGGTCCCACGAGCCTCCGAAATCAATAACACGGAGCTCGAAGCATGTCCTCTAGAATCCGAATAGTCCTCTCGGACCGGCCATCCGTCCGAGGATGAAATGATGTACTCAACCGAACCTGGGTGCCTAACTCCCGCTGGACCGCTCTCCATAACCGCGAGGTAAACTGCGTACCCCGATCGGAGATAATAGATACCGGCACCCCATGAAGACGAACAATCTCCCTAATGTAAACCTCCGCTAACCTCTCCGACGAGTAGGAGACGGACTGAGAATAAAGTGTGCTGACTTGGTCGGCCTATCAACAATGACCCAAATAGCATCAAATTTCCTCCGAGTCAAAGGAAGTCCAGGTAACGAAGTCCATAGTGATCCGCTCCCATTTCCACTCGGGAATTTCAATCCTCCGGAATACACCACCAGGTCTCCGGTGCTCATATTTCACCTGCCGACAATTTAGACACCGAGCGACATACGCAACGATATCTTTCTTCATTCTGCGCCACCAATAGTGCTGCCGCAAGTCCTAGTACATCTTTGCGGCGCCCGGGTGAATAGAATACCGCGAACTGTGGGCCTCCACTAAGATCAACTCTCAAATCCCTTCGACATTGGGCACACAAACTCAACCGTGCAATCTCAATACCCCATCATCATCTAGATTTACCTGTGTGGCACCTCCCCGCTGTACTGTATCTCTCAACTCACGCAAATGAGGATCATCAAATTGCCTCTCACGGATACGCTCTAATAAAGAAGAACGAGCGACCGTGCGGGCTAACACCCTGCTAGGCTCAGAAATGTCTAATCTCACGAACCGGTTGGCTAAGGCCTGAACATCTAGAGCTAATGGTCTCTGACTGACCGGAATGTATGCAAGACTACCCATGCTGGCAGACTTTCTACTCAATGCATCGGCCACCATACTGGCCTTACCTGGGTGATATAAAATAGTAACATCATAGTCTTTTAGCAACTCTAGCCACCTTCTCTGCCTCATATTCAACTCTTTCTGCTTAAACAAATACTGAAGACTCTTATGATCGGTGTATACTTCACATGCTACACCATACAAATAATGCCTCCAGATCTTCAATGCGTGAATAATCACCGCCAATTCTAGATCATGCACTGGATAGTTCTTCTCATGAATCTTCAACTGCCTCGAAGCATAGGCAATAACCTTGCCATCCTACATTAACACTGCACCAAGCCCAATACGGGAAGCATCACAATAAGCAGTATAAGGTCCCGTACCTGTGGGTAAAACCAATACCGGTGTTGTGGTCAAGGTTGTCTTGAGCTTTTGAAAGCTCGCCTCACATTCATCGGACCATTCAAATTGAACACCCTTCGGGGTCAATCTGGTCAGTGGGGTTGCAATAGACGAAAATCCTTCTACGAATCGGCGATAATAACCCGCTAACCCAAAGAAACTCCGAATATCTGTGGCTGATGTCGGTCTAGGCCAGTTCTTAACTGCCTCAATTTTCTTCGGATCAACCTGAATACCTGCTGCCGTCACAATATGACCCAGGAATGCAACTGAACTTAGCCAAAACTCACACTTTGAAAATTTTGCATATAGATGGCTATCTCTCAGAGTCTGCGAGGCCACTCTGAGATGTTGCGCATGCTCCTCCTGACTGCTAGAATATATTAATATGTCATCAATGAAGACTATTACAAACAAGTCTAAATAAGGCCGGAACACCCGATTCATTAATTCCATAAAAGCTGCCGGAGCATTTGTCAACCCAAAAGACATGACCAGAAAATTCATAATGTCCATACCGAGTGCGGAACGCTGTCTTAGGAACATCAGATGCCCTAATCTTCAGTTGATGATAGCCAGATCTCAAATCTATCTTTGAAAATACCTTGGCACCCTGAATCTGGTCAAATAAATCATCAATTCGCGGAAGTGGATATTTATTTTTGATAGTCACCTTGTTTAACTATCGATAGTCAATGCACATTATCATCGAACCATCTTTCTTCTTTACAAATAATACTGGTGCACCCCACGGCGAAACACTGGGTCTAATGAAACCCTTTTCAAGTAAATCCTGCAACTGTTCCTTCAATACTTTTAACTCTGGCGGAGCCATACGATATGGGGGAATGGAAATGGGCTGAGTGCCTGGAGCCAAATCAATGCAAAAATCAATGTCCCTATCGGGCGGCATACCTGGTAAGTCTGAAGGAAATACTTCAGGAAATTCGCGAACCACAGGCACAGAGTCAATAGAAGGAACCTAAGCACTAGAATCACGGACATAGGCCAAATAAGCCAAGCATCCCTTTCCAACCATACGCTGAGCCTTAACATAAGAAATAACATTGCGACTAGTATGACCTGAAATTCCTTTCCACTCTATACGAGGCAAATTCGGCAGAGCTAAAGTCACAGTCTTGGCATGGCAATCTAAAATTGCATGATATGGAGATAGCCAGTCCATGCCTAGTATAATATCAAAGTCCACCATATTTAGGAGTAATAAATCAACACGGGTCTCGAGACCCTCAATTACTATAATACATGACCGATGAACTCGATCAACCACAATAGAATCGCCTACTGGTGTAGACACATGAACAGGAACACTCAGTGGATCACTGGGCTGAATCAAGTATGGTGCAAAATAGGAAGACACGTACGAATATGTAAACCCAGGGTCAAATAATGCTGATGCCTTTCTATCACAAACCAAAATAATACCTGTAATGACGGCATCAGAAGACTCAGCCTCTGGTCTGGCGGGAAGTGCATAACATCGGGGCTATGCCCCACCACCCTGAGCAGTATCTCTAGGACGATCGGCTGCTGGCTGGTCTCTACCTCTATCGGTCTGAGCTCCACCTCTATGAACTCTACCTCCACCTCTATGTCCTCTACCTCCGCCTCTAGCTGGCTGGGCAGGCTGTGAGGGAACTGGGGCCTGAATCATGGCACGAGAACCCTGCTGGTGAGATCTGTCAGAAGCTCGAGGGCAATACTTTGTAATGTGCCTAAGATCACCGCACGTAAAACAAGCCCTCGGCTGCTGAAAATAGCGAAGTGGTGGTGCACTGATATGCTGCTGATCAGAGTAGCGTGGCTGAGAATTACGATCACCTGAAGCATCATGAGAAACCTGAAGAGCTGACTGATAAGGCCTAGGAGGATGGCCTCTATCATAAAAATCTCTATCTCCGGACGAGGTACCACTAAATCTACCCGAATTACGAGATCTCTTATCTGATCCATGTCTCGCTCCCTATGACAGAGCCATCTCGATCCGGCGGGCTGCATTAGCCGCCTCCTGAAAAGTGATTTCAGTTCCTGCCCCCATAGCCATCTGTAGCCGAATTGGCTGATTCAAGCCATCAATAAACCTTCTCACCCTTTCCCGATCTGTGGGAAGTATGATAATAG
Source organism: Nicotiana noctiflora (assembly GCA_032618575.1). Taxonomy (NCBI): domain Eukaryota; kingdom Viridiplantae; phylum Streptophyta; class Magnoliopsida; order Solanales; family Solanaceae; genus Nicotiana; species Nicotiana noctiflora. The sequence continues at coordinate 39,276 of JASVEL010006535.1, read as the reverse complement.
CATGACGAGCCAGGTCCATGAACCTAGTCTCGTACTGTGTGACAAACATAGAACCTTGATGAAGACGCTCAAATTGCCTACGCAGAGCCTCCCGCTGAGTTGCTGGAAGGAACTTTTCCAAGAACAGTTCTGCAAATTGCCCCCAAGTCAAAGATGATGATCCCGCTGGCCTGGATAGACAATAATACCTCCACCAAGTCTTGGCAGAACCAGATAATCGAAAATTAGCAAAGTCCACACCAATAGTCTCCACAATGCCCATAGTACGAAGAACCTCGTGGCAGCTATAAAGGAAATCATGTGGATCCTCTGAAGGAGTGCCACTGAATGTGGTAGTGAACAGCTTGGTAAACCTGTCCAATCTCCATAACGCGTCAGCAGACATGGCTGCACCATCATTAGACGGAGTCGCAATAATAGGCCGAGCTGCCTCAACTGGCTGAATCACAGGATCCTGAGCCTGGGGAATTACTGGCTCCGGAGTGCGCGTAGCAAGAGTCTGATTACCTCCTCCGGCCTGAGAAGTGGCTGGTGCCACCGGTAATAAGCCTGCTCTGGTAATATGATCCATAAAACCTGCTATACGGACCAAAGCATCCTGAAGATCCGGTGAAAACAAAACTCCTCCTGGGACCTGAGCTGGGCCTACTGGAGCTGCTGGGGCTGGAACTTCCTCCTCGATATGAACATGAGGTTCTGCCACTCGTGCTGCTGCTCGGGGCTGAGCTCTGCCCCTACCTTGGCCTCTAGTACGACCTCGACCTCGGCCTCTGCCCCTAGCGGGAGCTGCCGCTGCTGGGACCTCGGGCTGCTGGTCACTGGATGAAGATGCACGTGTTCTTACCATCTGCGGAAGAACAGATTAGAAATTCAATTAACATTTGAAAGATCAAGTCGCACGACTGGAAAGAATAAAGGGAATATTTTCCTAACTCTCTAGCCTCTGGAGGATAAATACAGACGTCTCCGTACCGATCCTTCATACTCTACTAAGGTTGTTCGTGAGTTGTGAGACCTGTGCAACCTAGTGCTCTGATACCAACTTGTCACGACCCGGATTTCCCACCATCGGGGTCATGATGGCGCCTACTAAATGGAAGCTAGGCAAGCCAAATATTAATTACATCTCCAATAATTTCCGAATTCTTATTAAGACATTAGAATTAAAAACATATAAATTAAAGCGGAATAATCAAACTTAGCGGAAGACTTAGTCAAATATGATAAAGAAAACCCAAACATGATACACTACCCAAGACCGGTGTCACAATACTCACGAACTTCTAAGAATAATACACATAATTGTCTGAAAGAAAATACAAGTTGTTTATCTCGATTACATGAGATAACAGAATGAAAAGTATAGATAGAAGAGACAACGGGTCCTGCGGACGCCTGCAAGGCTACCTCGTAGTCTCAGTAGTCGGAAAATCCACAAGTCGCTACTGCCGTTGCTGCTGTCCGTAACCTGTATCTGCGCAGAAAAAGCGCAGAGTGTAGTATCAGCACAACCGACCCCGTGTGCTGGTAAGTGCCTGGCCTATCCCAGCGAACTAGTGACGAGGCTAAGGCCAGTCACCCACATAAACCTGTACAGTTGCAATATATATATATATAGACAATACATTTATAAGGAAAGACTCTATATATATATATATATACAATACATTTATAAGGAAAGACTCTGCTCTGAAATAACAGTCAATAACTCGTGATATCTAGAATAATCTAATCAACAGAATAAATCTTACTTTCATGTCTCAATTCCTCTCTCATTTCATATCTCGTGGTAGGCGTACCACCCGCTCCCAACTATCACAATAACTACATCTTGTGGTAGGCGTACCACCCGCTCCCAAATATATCAATAGGCTACCGACAACTATGGCCAATGCCAAGATTTAAAATCACTTTGTGGTCGGCGTGCCACACGATCCCATTTCTTATTATATAAGTGGTCGGCGCGCCACACGATTCCAATTCATAAATATATAAGTGGTCGGCGCGCCACACGATCCCAATTCATAAATATATATATTACTGGCATCTAGCCAATAATCTCTACATCAACAATATTTATAATTACCGGTTTTAAACCAATAATTGATAATAATTTCAACAGTTTATCTCCATTATCGGTATAACACCAATAACTTTTAATCAACAATTTATTCATAACTAAATTCATATTCCTTCAAGCTAGGATAGAACAAACACTTACCTCAAATGTTTTACGAACAATTCAATCTGTGGTAATGCCTTTTCCTTTCAAATTCGGCTCCAATCCAATCGTATCTATACACAATTGATTTAATATCATCAATACTACTCAACAAACTAATTCATAAGGCCAATTTCAACTTTTACAACATTTTGCCCGGAATAGTGAAATTCGACCCCGGGCCCATATGGTCGAAACTCGGGGTTCGGACCAAAATCCGGTTACCCATCCCCCCACGAGTTCAAGTATATGATTTGTTTCAAAATCGGACCTCAATTCGAGGTCCAATTTCCGAATTTATGAAAAACCCTATATTCTACCAAAAACAAGAAATTCTACCATGAAAACCTTTGATTTCTATTGAAAAACATGTATAATGATGTTAGGAATTGAAAGAATTAAATAAAAAGTGACTTACAATTATTTTGAAGAAGAAGGAATCCGTGAAGAATCGCAAATGGGTGTTTTTGGGTTGTGAAATGTGAAGAAATGAACTGAAAATCGTGATTTACAGGTCTCTGTGTTCGCATTTGCGAACATGGGTTCGCAATTGCGAACCCCGACCAATTTCTGGAGTTTGAAAAATAAGCTAAGGCTGGGAAGTTCGCATTTGCGAACATTTGTTCGCATTTGCGAAGTCTAGGCAAATGCTGGGGATTTCGCATTTGCGAACAAGCTGGCTTCTGGGCTTTGTCGCAATTGCGACACATTCTTCGCAATTGCGAAGCCAGGCAATATACTGAAGGCCTCACATTTGCGAGGTTAAGTTCGCAATTGCGAACTCTGGCCCAGGTGTGCCAGTGTCGCATTTGCGACACTTTGTTCGCATTTGCGAACTTGGCTGGTTCTGGCAGGCATCGCATTTGCGATAATGGGTTCGCATTTGCGAACCCAGCCTTGAACTGCCTTCTTCGCATTTGCGAGAAATTCTTCGCAAATGCGAAGCCAATAGCTGGGTGAAAAACCAGCAGTGCAAAAATTCAGAATTTAAACCAACGGCCTATCAAATCTTTAACCGAGCCCCCCGGGCTCCAAACCAAACATGTACACAACATCAAAAATACATTATGAACTTGTTCGTGCGATCACATCGCCAGTAACACATCGTTTTAACCAAAACAAGCCTCAAGTTCATAATTTTCATACTTTTGGTTTTCAAAACTTTCAAACCTGGAACTCAAGGTCCAAAACATATCAAACGACATCCGAATGTAGCCAAACTTTACAGAAATCACATATATAATATTTAAGACTTGTACCGGGCGTCGGAACCAAAATACGAGCCCAATACCAAGGTCAATTAATTCATTTTCCTTTAACAATTACATCAAAAACAATTTCACAGAAAAATTCATAACTTGGGCTCTAGGCCTCGGAATTCGACTCCGGACGCATGTCCAAGTCCCATATTTTCTTACGGACCTTTCGGGACCATCCAATCTCGGGTCCGGATCCGTTTGCCAAAAATATTGACCGAAGTCAACTATATCAATATTAATATCATTTTTATCCAAATTTCTCATAGAATTCATATTTTCTATCACAAAATCCTTCCGGCTACATGCTCGGATTGTGCACGTAGATCGAGGCAACATAGAATGAGGTTTTCAAGGTCTCAGAAGCTCGAAATGATTAATAAAATAAGTGATGACCCTTTGGGCCGTCACAATTAATTTCCTTGTTATATTCGACTGATTTCACCACTGAAGCTCACAAACAAGAACCAACAGAAATTAAAAAAAGAAAAGAAACGGAACGAAGAGGACGTGGCAAGAAACGAGCAGCTCTGCTGCTAGATCCACAACTACGACTGAAAGCAAGGTAGAAATATAAAGTACTAAAATCATTGCTGATCTTCTGACCGAGCAGAGAATCTAAACTAATTTCCTTAGAGGAGAGACGTAGAAGAAAGGGTAATGCAGTCTTTTCATATTAATTTTAATAGACTAATGGCTACTATTGCTAAGCATTAATAACGGTGGATAAAAAGTAAAAACCACCATATAAAGTGGATACCCAACATAATTTTTACATTAGATGGGGCATGGCCATGCTAGCACGGGCCCTAACATATTGTGAAGTACCTTAAAAATGTTGTTAAAATAAACTTTTCGACCTGTAAGTAGAAAAAAATAGAATTTGGAATCTTTTTCCTGGTACTGCATCTAATGAAGAAAAATGGATAAACGTCAATTGTAACACCAAAATACAACAGCACGATGTTGTTCTTATATGCTACCTTCTTCCGTCTCTGACTATCATTAGTTCAACGCAGATAAATTTATCCTATCGTAAGCTAAGCAAATCAACCATCTTGAGTTCAACTGTTTATTAGCTGTACTAATCTACAATAGGCCAAGGAACAAAGAGATAACACATTCTTTAATGTTGATTCAGTAATGAAGCTTATATAAACATGTTATTTGCATAAAAAGCGAATGGCTTTAGACAACAACCTAAAAAAATTAATAGCAACTAGAAAAATACAAAACCAAATGAGATTAAACAAGCACTACGTAAAAGTTGTTACAATGATGTAATGCAACAAATTTGTCACTCACCATGCATACAACCAGTTCCCCACCAAAAGATAACTCCTCCTTGTCATCAAAATATCTAGCATATCATATGAAACTGAGATATATGGACTTCAAATCATATCATAACCACAGAGCAATGAGAAATGTCAACATCTCACGTTCAATTCTGAATTAAATGGAGACATTTAGGATATGTTCAGCTCATCAGTTACTTTTCTCTTTAATTTATTATTTGTGTTTGTATAAATAGATGAAGTTACAACCATCACTTATTGGCTACACTTATGCTGTTCATGAATTTATAATGTACCAAAGAATAGCATCATAACTTAGAGACATGAACAGTAGTAGTATGCACAAAGCAAAGAAACAAAATAAAAATTGACACACTACATATCTCAACCATGGGACTCATTTCAACTCTCTTTCATAACTATCATTATCTATCAAAATCAAAAGATGAAAACTGTTTAGATGTGATAAAATATTGGAGAGCTTATACAATCAGATATATAATCTCTTTCAAGATATAGTTCGCCAGCAATAGTGCTTATCTGGACCTTTGATTAGCCAACTAATATTCATGACTATTTTGTATAATTCTATCTGAAAGGGCATCACATGCTTGAAATACATACGGCCTAGGAAATATATATGTATTTTTCTTTCTCAAACATTCGGCTTGTTTTTGGCATCACTTTTGAGCCAATTAATATTTTTCTTTTTTGATATGGTAACTCTTAACTTTGGTTAACCATATTTCAACTTAAAGGAGTCCGCATGAGGTCCTATACATATTTTTCAATATCTTGACTTGAACAAATGAAAATCCTCCTGAAAGACTAACAATATTCTAGTGTACTTCATTGTACCTTCATCTCATGAATATTATTTCTTCTTCTATTCCTTCAGGCTTAACCTGGTAGCCGCAATAATGTATCTTTGGTAGATACTTAGATTTAGTGGCAGGCTACTCATTAATAAAGGCTCGCCACTTGCACGGAGAAGGATAATCTGATAGTTGCCTTCAAGATTTATAACTTTTTTAGTGAACTGTAAACAGGAAACAGGAGTTTGACCCAAAATTACCTAAAATGCAATAGTAAAAATCTCTTATTTAGCGTCGCTGCCGGATGAAAGAGTTATGCGAAGAACCAGAGTGTCACCTAGAGAACAGTAACTACCAAAGTCTAGCTTCAGGCAGATCCATCACAATGCCTGACTAATACTGTTTAATTTATCACGGCACAATTGGATCATGTATCCCACATGGTATGTTAGCCACCAAAAAGCACAAGAAAAACGAAACAAGGTAGAATATGATAATTAAGCAGCGGGAAAAAAAACAAATTCAGGACAAAAATAAAACTAGCAGAAAAGTAGAAAAATATCCCAATAGAAATTGGTTTAATGACCAGTAAGTAATGCCTCCAATAATTCAATAGCAGACTAGTCATTAAGCTTTCAAGAGTATAATTAGTTAGACATTTTTACCTGCAAACAAGCAAAGAGCAAGGCAGAAAGCATGACTAAGTATGTACAAAGTAAAACGGCTCTAAACACTGTAACTGTATTTTATCTACAAAAAATAGGAGACAAGTAAAATGTCTTCTTTATAAAGCACAAGAACATGGTGTCAATTTTTGTTTAACATTTTACCCTCAAACACAACAATGTGCCTAATAAGAAGCCACAATAAATCCATTGTTTACATAAAGCATTGCATAAGAAAGAATGAGATCTGGTGAGCAATTTCAGAAAGCCGTCTGTGTTGTCTTTGGTAGAAAAAGAAAATACCTAGTACTTGCAATCTCCTTTTGACCACCTATATGCCTTTCGAGCACATTTTTCTTCTTATACTTGTTGCTCAAGTAAGAAAACAAGCTATACGAATTAGACCCACCTTATAGAACACCAAGAGAAGTGATATCTTAAACATCCTGTTTAATTTCTTCTTCTTTTTAGTAATTCGTGGAAAGCCCGCAATTCTAAGACAATATTTTTCACTGGTGCACCCAATTTACAAGTAGATTTAACTCTTCATCTCCATGTTTTATGGTGAATATGAAAATGATAATTACTTGCAAGATGCATAAGTAGTCCTTTTCAATGGTAAAGCGTGAAGGTCTACAGAATAACCCATGCACCCGATTTACTTGAACAACTTAACTCTTTAATATAGCAAAAAATGATTGGAAAGAGAAGCAAATATATACTCATCAATCTATCCAGTGTCAATCCACCGATACAATAAAGCTTAATTTTTCACCAAATAAGGGCCGACTCAATTTAATACTCACTTCGTGGTGTCTGGGAAAAGAATACTCTAGACGGCCTTCGGCTGATTCGAACTCGCGACCTGACACTGCACGGCAAGCTTGCGGCTGAGCCAAGCCGGTCCTTCTTAGTTTTTCACCAAATGTCAAACAAAAATGAAAATGCAGAAATGAGAAGAAATGTGGGAAAAAATTAAATCAAAAGCAGAGCTAAAGTTGTAACACCCAGCTGAGAAGATGAAGAGAACTGGAAAAATAGTCTTTGAAAATTCGAAGAAACTTAATAACAACACCAGCCATATATTTAGCCATGAAATTAGGAAATCAATGAACAGAATAAAAAATTTGGGCAGATTTCCAAAGAAAGTAGACCCGAAATTTTATAACGCACCTGAATACTCATAAAAGATGAAGGAATGGAATGAGAGAGATCAAAGGAATGATGCTTCCAGACTTATCTTGAATGTGTTGGAATAAAATGCATTTGATCTTTCTGTATGAGCATGTGACACATACCCAGTAGTCAAATTTTCTATACTACCCATGAATGACAAGTAAAATAACAATTTTGCACGGACCGTTCTTCTCTCTTCTATGTAATAGAAAAAAATAGAAATAGAAAAAAAAAAAAAAAAAAAACCACAACATGTTCGAACTGTGGCCTTAGCGTATACACCTTTCCGGATGCGTATTTCCTTCAACTTTTTCGCAAGCTGAAGCTACAGTGCAAAATGAGTTAGATAAATTCAGATAGACTTTGAAGGCAAAACTAAAGCGCAGGAAGCCCATTCAATTGAAACAACCTCAGGTAATATTCAATGCTCTTCACTGCTTTCGATAAAGTATTAGAAAAAATGCATAATTACCCTCGTATCCTATACCCAAAGTTTCTAACTACACACTTTTATTTATGAAATTCTTAGTACCACCTAAATTATTTTTTACATTAATATCTTGCACCTTTTGTGCTGAGTTAGACTAGTACTCTAGTTAAAATATATAAGATGTAGACACGCGTATCGTAAATTGATGGACCCCATATTCCACTCCCATTTTCCTATTTTTATCTCTTCGTTAAAACATAATTAGTAGAGACCCAAAAACTTTCCCCCTTTCTTCAGTGAACTCTTCGATCGTTTAACCAAATCATCAAGACCAAAAAATATTCTTTGTTGTCTTGCCCAATAGATCGAAAACAAGTATAAAGCCATATTTTAATGGTTCGATTCAAGGAATGGGAGGTCAGATTATAATCTAGGGTTTTTCGTGTATCTATTGAAGGTCAGATTGAAGGCTAAGCTTTTTATTCGTCACAATCGAAGAGCAAAGGTTAGTTCTTTACTGCATTTAATTACTTTTTTGTTAGTTTATGGTTTTTAAATGACATTGCGATTTTGTGATTGTCCGATTTAATTTGGGGTTTCTTGTCTACATGTTAACCTCAGAGATTCGATTGCGCATAAGTTCAGTGAAACTTTTTGGTTTTTAGAAAATAAGTACTTTTCTAATTGTAGTATTTACATGTTGTCATTTTCTTCTGAATTTTGCTTTTTCTTTGTTTTCATATAGATATGAGTGAGTTTGCTTTAATCACTTTAAGACTATATCATAATGGGGGTGTTAGATGTTGGAAATGGAAACAAAAATATGTTGGTGGGGTAATGATTGAATATTTGGATGTTGATGTGGATACCCTATCTATTTTGAGTTGAAGGATTATATTAAAGAATTAGGGTACATCTCAAGTTAAAATTTAGTATTTGGCCACCTAACAATGGAATTTTAGGAGATATTGAAAATGTTAAAGCTATTTTAGCAACTGGTAGGTCTTTACAACATGAGGCTGTTTTGGAAGTATATGTGCACATGTCTGAGGAGGAATCTTGTTCAACTTTTAATAAAGGGGCTGCTTTTAATGGTTGCTACTCCTCCAAACACTACTGCTCCTTCAATTAATGTTGCTCCTCCAAACACTACTCAAAACACCTTTGCTTATCCACACACTTCTCCTCAAAATATAGTTGCTTCTGCTGATACAATTGCTGATCCAGCATTCACAACAGCTGCACTTTTAAATTCACTTTCTTCTCCAACTGAAGATTACTCAAGTGTAGATGGATCTGATGAATCAACTGAAGATAGTGTTGATTCTGATGAAAGTGACTTCTTTGAGGGGGGATGATTGTGGTAGTGATGTACATGAGGATTACATAGAGATTAGGAAGGAAAGTAGGCCATTTAAAAGGAGAAAACGGAAGGAGAAAGCTGTTGTTGATACTAAAGATGTACCATGTGGTGATGCTTGGACAGATATTGCTTTCGATGAGACTGAAATAGGTAAAAAAAAGTTTAGAAGGTAGGCTAGGTGGTGATGAGCCATATTATCCAAGTTATGATGCTTGTAGCTTTGAAACTGATGAAGATGAATGTTGGGATGAAGATAGGGAAGACAAGAAGAAAAAGCTAACAAAAAGGAGATCCAAATCTACAAAGAGTGTGAAGTTTGATAAAACATGCAAAACGATTATATGGCAGTTGGGCATCTTTGAGAGTGTCCATGACTTTAGAGATGCAGTAACTAAGTATGCATTACAAAGAAGAGTTCTGGTTGAAAAGTATGTAAATGAGCCAACTAGAGTGAGGGTGAAGTGCACCAAGAAAAACCTCAATGGGCTTTTGTATGCAAGCTTGGATAGTGTAAATAATAATTTTGTTATAAGGACTTACAATCCAGTTCACAAGTGTGAGAGGGCCTCCAGAAATTATTTGTGCAATGCTAATTACTTGGCCAAGGTCTTCAAAGATAGAATAACTGGACAACCAAACACAAGAGTCTTTAAGTTGCAAGAATTAATTAGGAAAAAATTCAAAGTTCATGTTAGTAAGACCACAGCCAGGAGAGCAAGAGCTAAAGTACTGCAACAAATAATGGGTGATCATAAAGTGGAGTTTGGTAGAATTCGGAATTATAGGGATGAGTTGTTAAGAACTAACCATGGGAGCACTTGTGTTGTCAAGCTTGGTGAACTAGATGAACAGGGTAGGCCAGTGTTTGTAAGTTTTTACATCTGTTTTGAGGTACTAAAAAAATCATTCTTGTACTGTAGAAAATGCATAGGCTTGTTCATCAACAGCTGCTGCAAAACCAACAGTTTCGGGAAAGGGAAAAGGCATACTAAAGGTAATTGATCACGACCAACTATGCCTTATAAAAAGACTCTGCGGACGCTATAAATATAACCCGAGTATTACACCCAGGGTCTAATCTACAGGGAGTTAACCTATCAACTATTATCTTCTGACCCACTAACTCTTCAAAATCAGCTTCCCAAATATTCAAATCTCGGTTGAGTGTTTCTTTAATAGCTACTTTTGCAAATAAATAAATATCTCTAAACTAAACTAAATGTGTTGTAAACAATAATGAGAAGAAGCTAAGGCAATGATTTTCCCTATTGATGGAATCCCTTCTGATTATGCTCATACAAATTTACCAATATATCTTTATCAATCATGAACACTCATCTTACCGAAAATCTCTCCCGAGTAATCATAGTAATTTACTATTGCACTCTCCCGAGATACACTAGCTTACTTTAATTAGCACAATTCACTTTAAATTACACCCAAGGATTCGTTATCCCTAATCCCACCTTTAAACCCGCAATTATAAATTCCTTTTATAATCTAGGAGTGGTATTGTTCAACAATAACCTAAATATGCACTCTTTTCCAAGTTATGCACACTAAATATGTACAATTAATTAAGGATCTTGTCAATTAACTACAACAAACACAAAGTTGAACAAATAGAGATTAAACTAGCAATTTGTATTCACATAAACAAGAAGTTCATCACCTAATAGGTTCCATCAAAACCTTAGACAAGAAATTTAGCTACTCATGGCTATGGGAAAATAAACTAAGATAGAATTAAACATAAAAAATTAAAAGAAAAGAAAAAAGATATTTGTAGTATTCGTTCATAATAGTTTCCCTTGCCAAGATACTGTAAAAATCAATACATGCCTCATTTAGGCGAATTCTAATGCTTAAATAGGGTTTAGGTCTAAAAATCCCATTTTTGACACTTTCACCTTTGAAGTTTCTGTGCCTACCGCAGTTCTGCCGCGGTCGCGGTAGAACCACGACCAATCAACCCTTCTGAATCTCTAAAGTTCCACAGCAGCCTTCCATCGAGGTTCTGTCGCGGTCGCGGTAGAACCACGACCAAACAACCATTCTGAATCCTAAGGGCTGGTATGACGTGGCTTCAATGGAAATTTACACATTTGGCCTCTTTTCTCAAATTTTGAATCTAAAACTGCTCCTTAACCTTCCGTAGCCATATATCACCTACAAATCATGAAAAGTACTAATAAGAGCATTTTGATATCATGTTTATCATCAAAACAATATAAGAAGGTGATTATTTAAGGCGTGATTTTAGTCAAATTCACCTATTATCAACACCCAACAAATAAATATTTGCTCGTCCTTTAGCAAACTAAATCACACTTCTAGGCCTATATGTTCAATGCATTGCCCCAATCTATGTCACACCCACTATTATCCATGATCAACCTAAGCAAATATCACCTAGCGATCGGATTCCGCCAAAATTCCAACTTCGCCAAAATAGGCTAACTTCTTCACCGGACCTCCAAAATTACTTTCGATTGCGCTCCTAAGTCTTAAATCATCCCCCGAAACTAATCGAATCATCGAAAATCAGTTCCGAGCCCTCTAACTCATAAGTCAATGTTGGGTTGACTTTTCCAACTTAAGCTTTCCTTAAAGAGATTAATTGTCCCATTTCCTACAAAAATCGATCCGAATTGACTCAAAACTTGCACACAAGTTATATTCGATATTACGGACTTGCACCAACTTTCAGAATTACATTCTGACCCCGATATCAAAATTTTCACTTCCGGTCGAATTTTCTCAAAAACCTTCAAATTCCTATATTTAGCCAAATGACTTCAAAATGACCTCCGGACATCTGAATTCACTTTTGATCGCGTTCCCAACTCCAAAATAACCATACGGATCTATTCCCAGACTCGGAATCCCAAATGGACATCTATAACTCTAAAATGCCTTCCAACACAAATTTATGAAATTCTTCTAAAATACTAACTTCCACCATATACGCCGAAATGCTCACGGGTTATCAAAAACCAAATCCGGACATACGCCCAAGTTCAAAATCATCATACGAGCATGCTGGAACTTTTAGATCCCAATTCCGAGGTCATTTACTCAAAATTACAATCCTAGTTCATTTCTTCAACTTTAAGCTTTCAAAATGAGAATTTCCATTTAGATTTAACTCCAAACTTCCTGAATTTTAATTCTGACCATAAAACACAAGTCAATATACCTGAGATGAAGCTGTTCATGGCCTCAATCTGCTGAATGACATGTCAGAGCTCAAAACGACCGGTCGGGTCGTTACATAATCTGTCTAATATGCTGAAAATGAGGAAGTCTTAGATAAATTCAGATTTCAAATTTCCCTCCCAATTTCAAACTCCCTAAATCTTACAAACCCTAGGCTAACTTTTGAACCTTAGAAAAAAAATTTAACCATATAGAGTTTTTGAACCATATAAGCTTTAGAAAAACCCAGCAAAATTACCAAAAAATTGTTTGTTATTATCCCAGATCTGAGATTAATATTTTAGATCATATTCTCATCATCTACAACAAAAATCTATGTCAAAAACTCTAAAAAAATAATAGAAAATCAATCAGAAAACCACTAAAAACAAACTGTTATCACAGTAGGCTGATTTCTAGATTTGGTTCCGGAAACATGTGTGAATGAATTAGCTTGGTTCGAACTATTGGACTCGAAGATTTTAAAGCTTTCCTGATTTGTTTCTGCTGTGAAAATATCTTCCTGGAGTGAAGTTGAGTGTCATTACTGCTGTTAAGTTCACTTAAGGACTGCTGTGATATATACTGTGTGTTGCTGTTGATACTGTTGTGTCCCTGTTCATTAGTGCTGACGCTCTTTTCTTCTACTTTCATTCCAAATCACAGGTACATGTTCTGAACCAGCACCCTGTAGAATTATGGCCGAAATAAAAATGAGATCAAAGTTGTTCTGCTATGGAATTGTTGTTTGGAATCATTATAGTTCTAAGTAGTTGTATTACTGTTATTTGTTTCGTCATTCAGAAATTTAAATTTGACCTGTACTTAGGATTATATATTCATGATACAGCACACCTATGGGTTTGAACAGTAGTTCAATGTTTTGTTAGTTGAATTCTGCTCTAGTTCTGTGAAGCTCTGCTGATAGATTAGTATCAATTTGTTTTGATTAGCCAATTGTTGTAAATAATTGAATAGGATTTTTAGATTGATTCAAGTATTAGTAAGGCTAAAGTTTCAGATTCAGCAATAGTTAGTTAAGTTTGCATGTTATTCAGGTATAAGTGCAACATGAACACTGTAATGATAGACATAGATTTGTCAGTTCAAACATGAGAATCGAATTTGAATTTTAACGCGTAAGTTTACCTTTGGAAATTAATATTGTTTAAGCGACTGTTTTGAATAGCTTTGTGTATCAATTAGCATATATATATATATATATATACACTTAAGCATGAATAATTCAAAAATGATTGTAGCATAACGCTTGATCAAATTCACTTTTAAATACATAGCTAATGTTATTCCTTGCCTTAACTCGTCTGGAAATTCTGGGCTCAAATATGAAGCCCAGACGGTTGCTGTTCGCATGTACAGTTAAAGTGAGAAAATGCCTCTTGGGCCTGGTTTCCACAGCAGTAGGCCCAAGCTATCCAATCCTGTATATTTTGAATAAATTGATAGGAATGTTTCCTTCTGCAATTCATGAGTATATGGTTGGGATTAATTTGAAAGTAAATTTTAGAGTTAGGTCTTTTACCGATATTAATTAATTAAGATTATTCTTCTTTATTATTATGAAAAAAAGAACAATAGAAAACATAGCACACCATAGGTTTGGCCCTTAAAAATGAAGTGAAATGAGCCTTGTTTAAGAATAACATGCATGGGGCCCTCAATTAATTATTATAAAATACTTAGATTTGGAAGGACCGCTAATAACATTACCTTCTTAATACAGATGCACATTTATGTGATCCAAATCCAAGTCTCAACGGAGTCGGAATGTGTTAAAGGCCACATACGTACTGGTACGGTGTGGTCCGAAATGTATTTTCACGATGTTGCAATCCTTTAAAAAATGATAAAGCAGAATATTAATAAAAGCACATGATTAAAATATATAATTGAAATCAGATAAAAACAAATACAACAGTTGAGCGACCGTGCTAGAACCACAGAATTCGGGAGTGCCTAACACCTTCTCCCAGGTTAACAGAATTCCTTATCCGGATTTCTGGTTTGCAGACTGTTAACAAAGTCATATTACCTCGGTTCGGGATTAAACCAGTGACACGGGACACAATTATTTTCCCAAGTGGCAACTCTAAATTTTAATAAATAAATCCCGTTCCGATTGTCCTTTAATTGGAAAAACTCCTTCCCTTCTTATTATTATATCCCTTCCCGGGTGTAGTATTAATAAGCGGAACATAAGCAGTAACGGTAAGAAAAAGGAGGTGTGACAACTCCCACAACCTATTGCAACAATATTTGGGGCGTATCTCCAAACCACCGATCACACTAACGCTGCAGAGCGATCAAGAATCGTTAACCAGGACACAACACCGCTCCCAGGTGACGCTGAAGACAATACTAATTTGTCTTAACCATCAAAACTCCCTTCCTGCACATCCGATATCTTGACATCTTGTCAAATGTTCTCCTTCACTAGTGTCGTTCTCGATAAGAAAAGAGGCAGGATAAGTTACAAAGCCGGACGATCCCGCGGGTCCCCGGTACGTAGCCCCCTCCTCAATCCGAGTTGTCTGCTCGGGTACACGGTCTAGTACCATTGAAAAATCAGGATATTGAGCCTAGATTTAGGACGTTTATTTGCATCATATCTGACTTAGGGGACTCAACACAGGGATTGGGTCCGTCTAGGATAGGTGACCCGGTAATCAAAAGACCGAGCATGTTATATGTTGCATTTATTTGTCCTGGACTATTATGCTGACCGTCCAAATACCTGAAAATAGAAAAAGAGAAAAATAGCGATTTCTAGAATAGCAATACTTAAATACTGACGAAACGCTGTTGAAATTTTGAGGAAAAGAAAATATGAAAAGAGTCGGGTTAATTTTGTCAAAAATAGTTGGTCTAAAAAATAATTTGACCGAACTACGCTGGTTTGATTCTCACCGGATGTGAGATACGTAGGCAACCCCCATCAGGTCCAACCACCCTTTTTGCAAAAATAACAAAAAAATGTCAAATTTTTTTATTTTGTTATAAATGAGTCGGGTGATGCTATTCTTGTTTAAAATAAGCCGAATGTCCCTCAAAGGGACGCCGACAGGCTATTTTTGCAAGAATAGCCACTTTGAGTCATTTTAAATAATTTGCGGGCACAACCTTGAAATATTCCCTTGCGGAAATATTGAAAGGTTGTATCCGCAAAATTAACTTTGAGCCATCACTCTACTTTTCAAAAAATATCCAATCTGTCAAATAAGTCATTACATGGTCGGAATTTTGCTGAAATAGCCATATTTTTGCATTTTAACTTCCTCAGTCTGGTGTTGGCCTGTGTCGGGGTTGAACGATGCTCCATAGGCCCCAAGATAAATTTTTGAATTTGCATCTTCTTAAATAAAATTTTGCAAAAAGAGCCACTTTGTCAAATAAGCCATTACATGGCCAATTTTGTAAAAATAGTCAATTGACATCAAAAGCTTTTCAATCTTGTGTTGGCATGGGCCCCGAGTTGAGAGATGTTGTTTTAATCATCAAATTTGTATTTTCTTAAATATAATTTTGCAAAAATAGCCACTTTGCCAAAATAAGCAATTACATGGCCAATTTATGAAAAATAGTCAATTGACATTAAAAACTTTTCAGTCTTGTGAAATATCTGGCACATAATGTGAAAGTTTTTCATCAAAGTTTGTAGTTAGAGTCGGCTTCTATAATTTTCCTTCAAAGAGAACAAATTAAAAAAAATATCAAATAAACATCTATTGTGGTTGAGGAAAATAGAACACTGAAACAACAAATGACCAAAATGTGTCAAGCATGGGCCAATGGCCAGGGACACACTTCTCATGAGTCACAATCTGTTATGCAACAAGAACAGTACAACTCTCCCGGGTACTCAATAAGTGGAATACCTTAACGCTAACCCGGTGGTTTCGTTTTGTTAATCCAGAAAGTCGAGGTGGTTGGTTGTGGTAAATTGGAAAACAAGATTCAAGGAAAATGATAACCGACATCGAAGCTGTTACGAGTGCTCAAGGGACTCAGGGTCAGAAAATTCAACAAGGGTCTACTGTGGTTGAGGAAAATAGGACACTAAAACAACAAATGACCAAAATGCGTCAAGCATGGGCCAATGGCCAAGGACAGCCTTCTCATGAGTCACAATTTACTATACAGCAAGAACAGTACCACTTTCCCAAGTACCAATCATACTCGTTTGATCTTCCTGCGAACATCAAGAAGCCTATCCAATAGAGGGTACAGGAAGAGGTAGCCCAAAGAGTGAAAAGATTAGAACAACAGCTGAAAAACACACAATCAATGGCAGGTCAAAAGAGTGTTGCCTTCAGAGATCTATGTATGTTCCCCGATGTCCGCTTGCCACATGGTTTCAAGGTTCCCAAATTGGAAAAGTACGATGGGCATGGAAACCCCATAGCCCACCTAAAAAGGTATTGCAACCAATTGAGAGGTGTGGGAAGAAATGAAGAATTGCTTATGGCTTATTTTGGGGAAAGCCTCTCGGGAGTAGCATCTGAATGGTTTTGGGATCAAGACGCATATGGTTGGTACGTTTGGGATGACATGGCACGAGCCTTTGTCAAACCGTTTCAATACAATATTGACGTCACCCTAAACTGCATTTCCCTTTCTAAACTGAAAAAGAAACCAACTTAAAGTTTCATGGAATATGCCATCAAATGGAGAGAGCAGGCAGCGAGAGCTAAGCCACCCATAGATGATCACGAGTTGGCCACTGTTTTCCTTCAGGCTCAAGAGCTGGATTACTTTCAAAATATGATATCTCCAGTTGGTCAATCCTTTGAAGAAATAATCAAAATGGGAGAAATGGTGGAGGACGGTCTTAAGACAGGCAAAATTATAAGTCAAGAAGCTCTCAAAGATGCAGTTCGGACTGTTCAAAGTGAATTTGGTGATACGAATGGGAGGGATGAAGAAATCATGATGATATCAGGGTCGAGAAGAGGTCCCATGAGAACATCTTGAAGGTATATGCAGTCCCATCATGTTTTCCATGACCCCTTTAAGCATTACTTCCCGCCTCAGAACCCTTCATACTCTGTTGATCCAGTCCAATATGTTGCTCAACCCTCAAAACACCCAAGAAAGTGAGCCCGAACATCACAAAATCTCCACCAACCTCCGCAAAATTTTCAAGTACCTTATAACCCACATCAAAGCCAGAGGTATGGAAAGGAAACAAAAGTTGAAAGATAATTTTACACCAATAGGAGAGTCCTATGCAAGCTTATTTGAGAAGTTAAAACAACATGATATGATTGCACCCATTCCTCCAAATCGGGTGGATCGGCGTGCGAGAAGCTTTGACTCATCTAAAAGGTGTGAATACCACTCCAATGCTCCGGGGCACGATGTTGAAAGTTGTCGGGATTTGAAAAGAGAGATAGAAAGAATGATTCAGGAAGGAATAATTGCGGTCCAAGACAGTGGCATCCATAAAATTGCACATAATCCTTTACCTGCACATGACGTTGCATATTTTGTGGGAATGATGCCCAGTGATGAGAATCTTCTTGGGAAATTGTCAACTGAAGTTGAAGATATTGAAACAGAAAGTGATCTTGGCAACATTAGTGCATAATTCAGTAGCTAAGATGCCATGCTTGGCAATTGGGAAGGCACTCCATCTCTTGGAGCTTTGGTGGTTTATTTTGGTGTCATTTCTGTTGCCCGGGTTATTTCAGGGTTGTAATCCGGAAATTGTCTTGGGAGTCAAAACCCTTCTTTCTTTCCACTTTGATTTGTTTAGTAATAAATTTCTTTAGTGCCGTCTAGGTTTGTAATTCTAGTGTAGTATGTTCGTTTTGTTGTTCGTCTTATTGTTTCAACCCATTAGTTTAATACAACTCTTCGTTTCCCATCATTTCTAGTCATTCCATTTCTAATCACTTTACAATTATTTTCATACTGATTTTAGCAACATGACATGCACATAATTCTCGGCCTGATTTTAAAAGTCAATTTAACAATGAGACAATATTGAAGATGTAAGGGTACTCGGAAGAAACAAAAACATATGGGAATACTGTAAAGCCTGAATCAAGTGAATACTGGAGGGAAGTTTGCCCCAAGTCTACAGGGACCGTTCTTAGTACAGAGGTTGTTGTCCAATGGTGTTGGGTAATTGACAAATGTAGAAGGCAAATATGTGAATTGTTTATTAATTCCAGTGCGATCAAAAGATGTTACATATGTTTTCCTCAGCTTGTTTAACTGCGTAGTTTGTACTTGGTATGTTTGAAGATTGGAATGATGAAGGCATTTTATTCGGCTATCCAAACACTTTATCCATTGTTATCCCTTTGAGCCTTGTTATATTTTCTTTCATATCCCTCTTTCGGAATCAACAACAAAAATTGAGGATTGAGCGGGGAAATCAAATGGAGAAACAAAAGAAAGGAGAAAAGAAAAAAAATGAAGAAAAATGAAAAAATGAAAGAAAAAATGATGAAAAGAAAAGAGGAAAAAAAAGAGAAAGAAAAAGAATGCATACAAAAGAAGAAAATCGGGAAAAGTCAAATCGCAACAATGAAGTGATCGTATGATCCGAACTACTTTTTGACTTGATCCCGAAAGGGTATGTAGGCAGCCTCACTGAGGTTCAGTCATGATAAAAATAAAGTCCAAAAATCCCCCAAGAAGGAAACTGGGGCATGAATTATGGTTATTGAAGGAATATGATTCCGAAACTTGTAATCTTTAACCTACATTGAAATATTTTGAGCCTTTATATCCTTCTTTCTAAATCTCATCCAAAAGCCTGCATTACGGTCCAAAGAAAGGCCTTCCGATCAATCTTCAGAAATGCCGAGTCAAACGAGCAAATATGAATCATATCAGGGGCAACACTCCAGTCCGAACTAAGGAAAATGAAGAATACAAGAAATAATGAGAACCACCTCGGGACTTCAAGATGAGAGAAATCAAAATGAGAGAGTCTTATCGGTGAAAACCCTCACGGGCACCATAAGGCGACAGTGAGTTGAGAGAAAAATCAAAATGAGAGAGGCTTGATGGTGAAAACCCTATGGGCACTACAAGTCGATTAAGGATTATGAATCAGATTGGGCAAATGGAGTATTGAAGACCAGTTTCATGGAAAATTGCAACAAGAGATGAACATCAAATTTGCTATACAGAGAAGGCTAAAAGTGCATGTCAAGGTCGCTAGAGTCGGTATTCACATTCGATGGGTCATTCTTCTGTAGGTTTCTTGTTAGGAATTGTCTCTTCCTATTTTTCTTTCATTCTATTCTCCCCACTTTGATTATTTTTCCTTCTTCCCGAGTCTTTCGGGTCATAACAAATAAAGAAATGATTTCAAAATTTGCAACCAAGCTTTCAAATTGCACGAGATGGGATTTGGCCAACACATCAAATTGTCGTAAATCAAGAACAATGTCAGACATGATTGAGTTGCCAATCGTCAATGAGCTTTGGGAATCTTCAAAATATGAAGGCTCGGTGTGCAAACAACACAACAGATAAAGGTGAATAGATCAAAGGAATGTACCGAGATAGGATTGACAAAGAGTGGTACATTGATTACACTCAAAATCTTCCTAAAAGGAACTCAAAGTTATCATGACTAGTGATAACACAATAAAGACTTCAAAGGCAAAGCCGATGATCTAAACCAAAAGAGCAACATGTGCAGTAAAGTGGGTAACAATTAAAAATGTTTTAGGGTTCATGTGAGACACAAAGGTCGGCAAAGTGTCAACTCGGGAACAATACAACAAATGGAAATATAGGGTTCGAACGGAGAGGAGGTATATCTTATGACAAAGGAAGGAGTCAGTCAACGAAACGACTAAGGTCTTCAAATGAAATCATTGAAGGAACAATAGACTTTATGATCGGAGTTTGTGGGATTGAAAATATGGGAGTGATCAAAGGAATCGAGATCGAAGTACATGCCTAAAGAGAGGCAGATTTTGAAAAACAAAGAAGAAGTGAAAATGGATAGTTGGCAAACAGGCAAGGCATTCAAGTGGAAAGCAGTCGCCATCAAAGTTCAAGGCCACAACCAACCACCGCATTATCAACTGAAAGATTTTTCTTTGCTTTGAAATAGGGACAAAAGATATGCTACAAAAGAATTATCAAACTGGGGCAGAAAATTTTCTGTCACATTGAACATTTTCTTGAAATCGGGTAGTCATCCGAAGAGCATGAAGGTAAATACAATTGTTTTTGAAGGTGGACAATTCAAGTCGGAAGGTAAATGAAACAAGTTTCGGAGAATAATAAAAGTCAAAATCTTAGTCTGTTGAATCTTTCACCTAAGATGAAAAGTCTTGGTCTGATGAATTTTTCACCTAAGATAAAAGGAAAGAATCTTAGTCTGTTGAAACTTTCTCTTAAGATGAAATCTTAGTCCGATGAATTTTTCACCTAAGATAAAAGTAGAAGTTGGAAAAGGAAATGAAGGCATAATTTGAAACGAAAAGGAAAGGCATAATTTGAAAGGTAAAATAATGTAATTTGAAAACAAAAGGAAGGCAAAATTCAATAAAAGGAAAGGCATGATGTGGAAAAAGGAAAGGCATAATTTGCAAAAGGAAACGAAGGCATAATTTGAAAAGAAAAAGAAGGCATAATTTTGAAAAGGGTAAAGAAGAAGTTGGAAAAGAAAGGAAGGCAAAAGTCGAAAAAGAAAGGAAAGATTGTTGAATTTGAAATACTTAAGAAAGTTTGAATTGAAAATGGACCCAGTCTGATGAATTGAAAATGGACTCAGTCTGAAGAATTATCTCCTGGAGTCATAATCTTAGTCCGATGGATATTCCTCCTGAGACCACACAGAAAATGGACCCAGTCCGAAGAATTATCTCTTGGAGTCATAAACTCAGTCCGATGGATAATTCTCCTGAGATTACATTGAAATGGACCTAGTCTAATGAAAGTCAAAATCTTAGTCTGTTGAAACATTCTCCTAAGATAAAAATCTTAGTCTGATGAAATTTTCACCTAAGATAAAGGTAAAATCTTAGTCTGTTGAAACTTTCTCCTTAGATTAAAGGTCTTAGTCTGATAAATTTTTCACCTAAGATAAACTTTAGTCACACAAATCCGAAGAGTTATCTCCTGGAGTCATAAACTCAGTCCGATGTATAATCCTCCTGAGATTACATTGAAATGGATCCAATGAGAATCAAAATCTTAGTCTAAATGTCTTAGTCTGATGAATTTTTCACCTATGATAACCTTCAGTCACAAGGTAACAATCTTAGTATGTTGAAACTTTCTCCTAAGATTAAAAGTCTTAGTTTGATAAATTTTTCACCTAAGATAAACTTTAGTCACAAAGTAACACAAAATTTTTTAATTTCTGTTCAGGCGCCCACCTGTATAACGAGGGAATACTTTTCTGCATTTTTAATTTATGTTCAGGCGCCCACCTGTATAACGAGGGAATACTTTTCAGCATTTTTAAATTTCTTTTCAGGCGCCCACCTGTATTACGAGAGAATACTTTTCTGCATTTTTAAATTTTTGTTCAGGACATTTAATAACACGATGTGCCGAGTCACCATACTAGGGCAGAATGTTTTTTTCTTTGGTTGTTTATTTTGTCGCAAGCAGGAGTTCACCTCGAAAATGGATGCATATTTCAAATTGAAGTGGTTTGAACATCATCAAGGCAACAACAAAAATGTCGTCAGAAGAATACAAGTTCAAGGCAATGAAAGAGTACAAAAATACAAGTTTAAGGAAACAACAATAATGCCGTTGGAGGAGTACAAAATACAAGTTCAAGGCAACAACAAGGATGTCGTTAGAAGAATACAACTTCAAGGCAACAACACGAATGCCGTTAGAAGAATGCAAGATACAAGTTCAAGGCAACACAAGAACAAGTTGGAAGGCATAGATAGGATTTTTTGTAATTCATAAACTATAGCTTAGGCTAGTTTATTTTATTTTTACCATGGTGTAATAAGGGGCCAGTCAGCAGTAACCGCAGTAACAACAGCAATGGCAGTGAGATCACAGTCCCTGGTAGTCCCAGCTACCAGACATTCCCGAACTATACTGACCTGATTCCTGTTTAGCCCAGGATATGTAGGCAACCTCCGAAGCAGGGTGCGGTCAAAACTTTTCAAAATGCTTCACAATGGAATACTCGAACGGGTAAAAATCGTTCATAGTTGCTCACTTATCTTTGCGCTGAAACTCTTCGTGTTCCCGAGCAAAGAGGGGCAGCTGTGAGCACGTGATTTTTACCCTACACATGAGTTATCCTGACCAATCAATAACAACGACGGAGCTAGAAGCTCGCTTCATCCCATTTAAACATATCAAAACATGAAGCAACGATGATACATATATCGAAAACGGGGAACCAAGTCCCAAAATATACCAACTCCCATAGACCGAAGGGTCAAGAGTCATGAGCCTCTAATGAACATAGTGTAATAATGGTTTACAAGATACCAAGTGCGGAAAGGAATAGCAATACAGAATCAAAAGACAGTAAGAAGAAGGAGTATCTGGTCCTGCGGACTCTGCAGCTACCTCGAATATCCTACAGATGTCGCCTCGAACAGCTACCGGATCACTGCTGAGAGGTACCTAGATCTGCACACAAGGTGCAGGGAGTAAAATGAGTACTGCCAGACTCAGTGGTAATAAACAAGGGTAAGACAGCGAGATAAGAAATCCGCAATAAAGCACTATGTAAAGCTGTAGTCAAATACCCTGTCACAGAATCAATATCAACTATACCTGTACCATCAAGTACCAGCAAAACAGTATAACAGCTAGCAGATGTAGCTAAATGCAATGCAATGCATGATATGACCGCTACGGCGCGTAGCCCGATCCAATTTGGGTACCCGTGCTCATTGTGGGGGTTCAGACTCCGGAGGGGCTCCTACAGCCCAAGCACAATATTACTGCGGCGTGCAGTCCGATCATGAATATACGCTGCGGCGTGCAGCGCGATCCACTACCAGTCAGCTAATATGCAAATGCAGCCTCGCGAGCTCAAAAGTAGTTTTGAAAACTCTTTTATCATTTTTTTTCCATTTGAAAACAGTAATATCAAGTTCCAGAGGTTGGAAATAGCATGATAACAGAAATAGCTACGGACTGGTAGTAAACTAGCATGTCAATATCACCAGACAATGATAACGATCCTCGCGGGATCCAATAACTGGCTCACAGCCCACAAGATACTCAACCGCCTAAGAAGGGGGTTCCTCGGCTCAAGAGTGGCCAATATCACAATATATAGTATGCAACCATCCGCGAAGGAGGTTCAACGGCTCAAGAATAGCCAATGTCATAACACAGTATCAACAAGTCAGACTAAGCCATAGTCCCCAATCACAATCGACCCCGCACTCACAAGAGAGTACGTGTCTCGCCGCTATACAGCGTCACAAAGTGGTATACCGGGGTTTCGAACCCGCTGGTCATCACCCACATCTATTACTCACCTCAATACGGTGCGACGACTACTCCGCAATGCCCTTTCCACGAGAATCAAGCTCCGCACGCGTAGAATCTGATCAAATACAGTAGAAATACAACAAATTAGGCCAATGGGACGACACCCAATCAATACAACTCAATTTACATCAAAATTCCCAAAGTTGTCAAAACCCGACTTACGGTACGCTTGTCGAAAAATTACAAAAGTCACATATTCGGAATCCTCATCTCGATACGAGTCTAGGCATATAAAATTTACCAAAATCGGACTCCATTTGCCCACTCAAATCAGGTGTTTTTCTTCAATTTTAGGCCTAGGGCTCAAACCCACCTTTAATCTTTCATTTACAGAGATTTAGCCAAGGATTTCATGTTAAAATGATGTAATTAAGCCACAAAACTTACCTCCGACGAATCCTCGATGATTTCTCAGCAATCTCCTGTCAATACCTTCCCTTGGAACTCAAAAATGGAGGTTTTGGGTATGGGGTTCGCGAATACATTGTTCTGTTATATTAATTCACTAACTGCCAGGCGACCCTCTGCGATCGCTGCCCCAAGCTCGCGATCATGATGAAAAGCTTTACCAGGTTCCAAATTTACTCTACGCGACCGCGACAAAACTCACACGATCGCATTGCTTCAGATAAATAACCCTACGCGATCGCAGGCATCCTCACGCGATCGCACTGCTTCCAATTCCTGACTTACGCGATCGCAGACTTCACTTCGCGATCGCAGAGCTCAAGATTTTTCCTCCTATGCGATCGCACACCTCGCGATGCATTACGACAACACCTTACACGATCGCATGGCTACAACCTGCAATTTCCATGATTTTCTTCCGTTTAACCATCCGAAAACACCCCGAGGCCCCCCGGACCCCAACGAAAACCACCAACATACTCCAAAACACGATACGAACTTGTTCCAATCATAAAAACACCATCCTAAACATCAAAATCACCAATTACACACGGATTCAAGCCTAAGTTTCTTCAAAACTTCCGAAACTAACATTCGATCAAAAACCCGACCAAACGACGTCCGAATAACCTAAAATTTTGCGGACATATCTAAAATCACATAACGAAGCTACTGCAACTATCGAAATTCCATTCCGACTCCCGAATCAAAATCTCACCAACCGTTCGGATTTTGCCAAAATTCAACCTTAGCCAATTCAAGCCTATTTCTACACCAGGCCTCCAAATTCAATTCCGATTGCTCCCCTAAGTCACAAATCACCTCCCCGAACTAACCGAATCATCAGAATCCGATTCCGAGCCCTCTAACCAAATAGTCAACTCCGGGTTGACTTTCCTTATTCAAGTTTCCCTCAAAAAGGCTATATGCCTCATTTTCAATCCAATTCACTCCTAACTCACCCGATAGACTCTAACACTGATATAAAAGCATAAAACATATAATTATAGCATAAGGGGGGGTAATTCCCGTGACGACGCGATGGGTCATCACATTCTCCCCCTCTTAGGCAAACACTCGTCCTCGAGCGGGTCAAGAAACATACCTGAAGTCTCAAACAAGTGGGGATATCTGCTCTGCATCTCCTGCTCGATCTCCCAAGTAGCCTCCTCCATGGTTCGACCTCTCCACTGAACCTTAACTGATGCAATCTCCTTGGACCTCAATTTTCTCACTTGACGACCCAAAATGGCAATAGGCTCCACATCATAGGATAGATCACCATCAAGCTGAATGGTACTGAAGTCTAATACATGAGACGGATCTCCAATGTACTTCTGGAGCATAGACACATGGAATACCGGATGAACGCTGGATAACCTGGGCGGCAGGGCCAACTCATATGCCACATCTCCAACTCTCCCGAGTATCTCAAAAGGACCAATGTAGCTGAGACTCAACTTCCCCTTCTCCCCGAATCTCATGACACCCTTCATGGGTGAAACCTTCAACAATACTCTGTCACCAACCATGAAAGACAACTCTCGAACTCTACGGTCCGCATAACTCTTCCGGCGAGACTGTGCTGTGCGAAGCCTCTCCTGGATCAACTTTGCTCTATCCAGAGCATCCTGGACTAACTCAGTCCCTATCAATCTAACCTCACCAGGCTCAAACCATCCCACGGGAGATCTACTCTGTCTGCCATACAATGCCTCGTACGGGGCCATCTGAATACTCGATTGATAGATGTTGTTATAGGCAAACTCCGCAAGTGGCAAGAACTCATCCCACGAACTACCAAAGTCAATCACACATGCTCGCAACATATTCTCCAGGATCTGAATAGTGTGCTCAGACTGCCCGTCTGTCTGAGGGTGAAATGCGGTGCTCAACTCAACCCGCGTACCCATCTCCCGCTGAAATGCTCTCCAAAACTGAAAAGTGAACTGAGTGCCCCTATCAGATATGACAGACAATAGGACCCCATGCAACCGGACAATCTCCCGAATAAAGATCGCTGCCAACCGCTTCGATGAATAAGTAGTGCTAACTAGAATAAAATGTGCGGACTTAGTCAGCCGATCAATAATCACCCACACAGAATCAAACTTCCTCGAAGTCCGAGGGAGCCTAGTAACAAAATCCATGGTGATCCTCTCCCATTTCCACTCAGGAATATCAATGCGCTGAAATACACCACCGGGTCTCTGATGCTCGTACTTAACCTGTTGACAGTTGAGGCACCGTGCTACATGTCTAACAATGTCCATATTCATCTTCCTCCACCAATAGTGTTGTTTCTAGTCTTGATACATTTTCGCGGCTCCTGGATGGATAGAATACCGCGAGCTATGGGACTTCTCCAGAATCAACTCATGAAGGCCATCAACATTGGGCACACATATTCGGCCCTGCATCCTCAATACGCCGTCACTATCAATGGTGACATCTCTAGCATCATCATGCTGAAATCTGTCCCTAAGGACAGCCAAATGTGGATCATCATACTGGCGCTCACGAATACGATCATATAGAGATGACCGAGATACAACACAAGCCATTACCCGGCTGGGCTCCGAAATATCTAACCTCACTAGCCGATTGGCTAGCACCTGAATATCATGAGCAAATGGCCTCTCCTCAGCTGGAATATATGCCAAGCTCCCCATACTGACCGCCTTCCGGCTCAAAGCATCGGCCACCACATTGGCCTTTCCCGGATGATATAGAATAGTAATGTCATAATCCTTAAGCAACTCAAGCCATCTCCGCTGTCTCAAATTAAGGTCTTTCTATTTGAACAAGTGCTGGAGACTACGATGGTCGGTATACACCTCACAAGACACGCCGTACAAATAGTGCCTCCAAATCTTCAATGCATGAACAATGGCAACTAGCTCCAAATCATGAACATGATAGTTCTTCTCATGTGGCTTCAATTGCCGAGAAGCATAAGCAATCACCTTACCTTCCTGCATCAACACACAACCTATCCCCACTCTCGAGGCATCACAATAAACAGTATATGAACCTGAAGCTAATGGCAATACTAACACTGGAGCTGTGGTCAAAGCTGTCTCGAGCTTCTGAAAGCTCTCCTCGCACTCATCCGACCACACGAATGGTGCACCCTTCCGAGTCAATTTAGTCAATGAAGAAGCAATGGATGAAAATCCCTGAACAAACCGGCGATAATATCCCGCCAAGCCAAGAAAGCTCCTGATCTCTGTAGCTGAGGACGGTCTAGGCCAACTCTGCACCACCTCTATCTTCTTCGGATCAACCTGAATACCATCACGAGACACCACATGTCCCAGAAATGCTACGGACTCGAGCCAAAACTCGCACTTGGAGAATTTAGCATATAGCTTCTCCTCCCTCAATCTCTGCAACACAATACTCAAATGCTGAGCATGCTCCTCCCGACTACGGGAGTAGACTAGAATGTCATCAATGAACACAATCACAAATGAATCCAAATAGGGCCTGAACACACTGTTCATCAGATGCATAAATGCTACTGGGGCGTTGGTCAGCCCAAACAACATCACAAGAAACTCATAATGACCATATCGGGTCCTGAATGCAGTCTTCATAATATTCGAGTCACTGATCTTCAGCTGATGGTAGCCTGAACGAAGATCAATCTTAGAAAACACCCTCGCACCCTGTAACTGATCAAACAAATCATCTATGCGCGGTAGAGGGTACTTGTTCTTCATTGTCACTTTGTTCAATTGCCTATAATCAATACATATTCGCATGGAACCATCTTTCTTTTTAACAAATAACACTGGCGCACCCCACGGGGACACACTAGGACGGATCAAACCCTTATCCAGAAGCTCTTGAAGCTGCTCTTTCAGTTCTTTCAACTCAGCTGGTGCCATCCGGTAAGGAGGATTGGATATGGGCTGAGTGCCCGGCACCAAGTCAATGCCAAAATAAATATCCTTGTCCGGCGGCATGCCCGGCAGGTCTGAGGGGAATACATCTGGGAAATCCCTCACAACAGGTACAGAATCAATGCTAGGAGACTCAGCTCTCATATCTCTCACAAAAGCTAAGTATGATAAACACCCTTTTTCAACCATCTTCCGAGCTTTTAAGAACGAAATTACACGGCTAGGGATGAAATCAGTCGAACCCCGCCACTCGATCCGAGAAATACCAGGAATGGCCAACGTAACCGTCTTAGCATGACAGTCCAATATAGCGTGGTACGGAGACAACCAGAGTCCATACCTAATATAACATCAAAGTCCACCATCCCCAATAATAACAAATCTACCTGGGTCTCCAATAGATATAACACAGGATCTATAGACATGATCCACAACAATCGTATCACCCACGGGGGTGGATACATGGACAGGTAAATCAAGACTACCACGAGTCGCACCCAAATAATGTGCAAAATAAGAGGACACGTAAGAATATGTGGACCCCGGATCAAATAGAACAGAGGCATCTCTGTGACAGACAGAAATGATACCTGTAATCACTGCATCGGAGGCAACTGCATCACGCCTGTCAGGGGAGTGCATAGAATCGTGCCTGGCCTCCACCGGATCTCTCCTCGCCTCTGGGGCGACCACGAGAAGACCGACCTCCACCTCTACTAGCCTGAGATGGTGCTGAAGAGGAGGGCTGATCCCTCTGCTGAGTCCTATCCCTACGGAGTCGAGGGCACTGTCTCCTCATGTGGCCAAACTCACCACACTCATAACATGCACCTGGTGCTGGAGAAGGGGACTGAAGGGAACCCCTCGCCACAGAAGAACCCTGGGCTGAAGAAGTAGGTGCTGCACTCTGGGCTGGAAGGGCACTAAGTGATGACTGACCCTGCTGAAACCCCTGTCGACCACGACCATAAGAACCTCCGCTCTGCTCTGGGCGGCCTGAATGAGAATGTCTAGGTGAGCGACCTCTGCTCTGCCGGGAATGCCCTCTAGATGGAGCACCACTGAAACTGCCAGAACCACGAGGCCTCTTGGCCTCCCGCTCCTCTCTCTCTCGGTGACGATCCGCCTCAATGGAGCGTGCCATGTCTACAACCTGCTCGAAAGATGATGACAAAACTCTCTCCATGGTCATAAGAATGCAGATAGAGTAGTTGAGGCCATCAATGAACCTCCTGATCCTCTCCCTATCAGTAGGGATCATCCATGTGGCAAGCCTAGCCAACTGTGTGAATCTAAGCTCATACTGGGTCACAGACATGTCGCCCTGAACCAACCACTCGAACTGGCGACGTAGCTCCTCGCGACAAGACCGAGGTACATATTTCTCTAGAAAGAGAGTAGAGAACTGCTGCCATGTGAGAGGTGATGCTCCTGCAGGCCTACGCCTCTCAAACTCTTCCCACCAATCAAATGCGGGACCGGTGAACTAAAAGGTAGTAAATGAAACTCCGCTGGACTCAAGAATACAAGCCGTACGCAACATCCTCTGACACTTATCCAAGAAACCCTGGGCATCCTCGCCCTCAACGCCACCGAAATGGGGTGGCTGAAGTCTACCAAATCTCTCAAGACGACGCTGCTCGTCGTCGGGCATAGCCTGAACCATATGCTCTGGAGCTGGAGCTGGTGCAACTGGAGGAATAACCGGTGCAACCACCTGAGCGGGGACCGCCTCTGGCGTCTGAAGTCCCTGCACAACCGGGTCAAGTGTGCGAGCTGCAGGGGTCTGCTGACCACCCCCTGTCTGAGATGTCGCTGCAGTAGCAGTAGCTGAAACTACCTGAGCCAAACCGGAACACACCGATAATATCCGAGCAAGAGTCTCCTGAAGACCAGGAATAGCAATAGATACAGTCTGGCCCTGAACTGGGGCTGCTGGAGCATCAACCACTGGGGGCTGCTCCTGAACTGGTACAACAGGCGGGTCAGCTGGCACTGCCTCAGCCGCCCTACCTCTACCTCTAGCACGACCGCGCCCACGGCCTCTAACAGGTGGCAATGGAGGTCGTCCACCTCGTCCCGATGCTCGCGTTCTCGCCATCTACGAGAGAATAGAATATAGAAGTTCAGTTCTCAGAACAACAAGATCGCACGACAGAGTTCAAGAAAAGTGAAGTGTTTCCTAAAGGTTCGCAGCCTCCCGAGGATAAGTACAGGCGTCCTCGTACCGATCCACAAGACTCTACTAACCGGCTCAAGACTCATGAGGCCTAGTTAACCTAGGCTCTGATACCAACTTGTCACGACCCCAAATCCGGTCGTGATGGCGCCCAACACATTGCTAGACCAGCCTGACCAATCAATAACAACGACGGAGCTAGAAGCTCACTTTATCCCATTTAAGCATATCAAAACATGAAGCAACAGTGATACATATATCGAAAACGAGGAACCAAGTCCCAAAATATACCAACTCCCATAGACCGAAGGGTCAAGAGTCATGAGCCTCTAATGAACATAAGTGTATAATGGTTTACAAGATACCAAGTGCGGAAAGAAATATCAATACATAATCAAAAGACAGTAAGAAGGAATATCGGGTCCTGCGGACTCTGCAGCTACCTCGTATATCCCACAGATGTCGCCTCGCACAGCTACTGGATCACTGCTGAGAGGTACCTGGATCTGCACACAAGGTGCAGGGAGTAAAATGAGTACTGCCAGACTCAGTGGTAATAAACAAGGGTAAGAAAGCGCAGATAAGAAATCCGCAATAAAGCACTATGTAAAGCTGTAATCAAATACCCTGTCACAGAATTAATATCAACTGTACCTGTACCAACAAGTACCAACAACACAGTATATCAGCTGTAAATGAATGAATGCAATGCAAATGCACATGAACATGACGCTACGACGCATAGCCTGATCAATTTGGGTACCCGTGCTCACTGTGGAGGTTCGGACTCCGGAGGGGATCCTACAGCCCAAGCGCAATATCATAGTAACATATGCTGCGACGCGCAGCCCGATCCACTATCAGTCCACCTACATCCATGCAAATACAGCCTCGCAGGCTCAAAAGTAGTTTTGAAAACTCTTTTATCATTTTTCAGTTGGAAAACAGTAATATCAAGTTCCAGAGGTTGAAAATAGCATGATAACAGAAATAGCTACGGACTGGTAGTAAACTAGCATTTCAATATCACTAGACAATGATAACGATCCTCGCGGGATCCAATAACTGGCTCACGACCCACAAGTATACTCAACCGCCCAAAAAGGGGGTTCCATGGCTCAAGAGTGGCCAATATCACAATATATAATATGCAACCATCCGAGAAGGAGGTTCAACGGCTCAAGAATAGCCAATTATCATAACACAGTGCCAACAAGTCGGACTAAGCCATAGTCCCCCATCACAATCGACCCCGCACTCACATGCGAGTACGTGTCTCGCCGCTATACAGCGTCACAAAGTGGTATACCGGGGTTTCGAACCCGCTGGTCATCACCCACATCTATTACTCACCTCAATACAGCGCGACGACTACTCCACAATGCCCTTGCCACGAGAATCAAGCTCCGCACGCGTAGAATCTGATCAAATACAGTAAATACACATCAAATTAGACCAATGGAACGATACCCAGTCAAAACAACTCAATTTACACCAAAAATGGCAAAGTTGCCAAAATACGACTTTCGGTACGCTTCTCGAAAAAATTACAAAAGTTACATATTCGGAATCCTCATCTCGATACGAGTCTAGGAATATAAAATTTACCAAAATTGGACTCCATTTGCCCACTCAAATCAGTGTTTTTCTTTAATTTAGGCCTAGGGCTCAAACCCACCTTTAATCTTCCATTTACAGGGAATTAACCAAGGATTTCATGTTAAAATGATGTAATTAAGCCACAAAACTTACCTCCGACGAAACCCCGATGATTTCTCAGCAATCTCCCATCAATACCTTCTCTTGGAACTCAAAAATGGAGGTTTTGGGTATGGGGTTCGCGAATACACTGTTCTGTTATATTAATTCACTAACTGTCAGGTGACCCTATGCGATCGCAGCCACAGGCTCGCGATCGCGATGAACAACTTTACCAGGCTCCAAATTTACTCTACGCGATCGTGACAAAACCCACGCGATCGCATTGCTTCAGATAAATAAACCTACGCGATCGCAGGCATCCTCACGCGATCGCACTGCTTCCAATTCCCGACTTACGCGATCGCAGACTTCACTTCGCGATCGCAGAGCTCAAGGTTTTCCTCCTACGCGATCGAACACTTGGCATCGCGATCACGATGCATTGCAGCCTCACCTTACGCGATCGCATGGCTATCTCCGCGATCACGGAGAGCAAAAATTCTCTGCAATTATTGCAGCAGAACAGCAGTGCCTTTTGGCACAAATTGGTCCGTTTGGACCCCCGAATTCATCCCGAGGCCCCCGGGACCCCAACGAAAACCACCAACATACTCCAAAACACGATACGAACTTGTTCCAATCATAAAAACACCATCCTAAACATCAAAATCACAAATTACACACGGATTCAAGCCTAAGTTTCTTCAAAACTTCCGAATTACACATTCCATCAAAAACCCGACCAAACAACGTCCGAATGACCTGAAATTTTGCGGACATATCCAAAATCACATAACGAAGCTACAGGAATTGTTGGACTTCCATTCCGACCCCCGGATCAAAATCTCACCTACCGTTCGGATTTCGCCAAAATTCAACCTTAGCCAATTCAAGCTTATTTCTACACCGGACCTCCAAATTCAATTCCGATTGCTCCCCTAAGTCACAAATCACCTCCCGGAACTAACCGAATCATCCGAATCCGATTCCGAGCCCTCTAACCAAATAGTCAACTCCGGGTTGACTTTCCTTATTCAAGTTTCCCTCAAAAAGGCTATATGCCTCATTTTCAATCCAATTCACTCCTAACTCACCCGATAGACTCTAACACTGATATAAAATCATAAAACATGCATTTACAACGAAAACTCTTCGTGTTCCCGAGCAAAGAGGGGCAGCTGTGAGCACGTGATTTTTACCCTACATATGAGTTATTCAGAAAAATTCAAATAAAATAATTTTTTCTTTGTTTTTATAATTTTGGTGAATTTTGTGAATTTTGCATGTTATTTGTGCATAAAGAAATACAAAAAATATGCACGTGCATTTAGGAAATTAATTTCACATGTTAGTAGATATTAATTCATTTTAGTACAATGATCCCGATGGTGGGGGAAATCCGAATCGTGACATTGAAAAATTGCCAAAAGAAGTTAATTAGCTTGACAATTTTAATAAATTCCAAATTAAATACAAAAAAATACAAAGGAAAATTGAAATACAACAAAATACAAAAATACAAAGAAAATAAAATACAAAATACAAAATAAATGAGAAGAAACCAAGAGATTTGGGCCAAACACCCCAGCCCAAACGTCCCTAGCCAGCAGCCCAAGCGGAATGCCCAAGTAACCCAAGCCCAAATATTAGTCTCACCCGGTCCAATAAGGCGCTATCCTGTCACGACCCAAAAACGACGACGTTTTAAGTCGTTTAAATCATAATCGTTAAAACCATTTCAATCCAACGGATGATATTAAATATGACATTTAAAGGATAAAAAAGAAAAGGGAAGAAGAAACGTTACAGTCTATATATCCCACTCCATTCACCCCTCTCCCTCCTCTTGATAAACCACTAGGGTTCCGCCGTCCATGGCGGCGGCGAACCTCCGTCTCCGACCAAACCGACCCCAAACGACTCCCCTTATCCCCCTCATCCCAAAACCATCACTTTCCCTCCCAATTTCAAACTCCCTAAATCTTACAAACCCTAGGCGCCGCCACCACCACCCACGGCGGCGCCACCACCCAAAACCGCCTCAAAATCACACCGAGGTTCTTTTTCATCTCCTCAAGCCTTAGAAGTCACGAAAAAGCCTCGAATGAACAAGAATGGCTCGACAGTGAAGACAACTTCAAGAAAATAATTTAAAAAAAGGGGGTTTGCTTGAATCAAGAAAAAAGAGAAGAAAGAAAGGAAAGAAGAATGGAAGAAAGAAAGAAAGCTAAGTTCTTCTTGTTTTTGATTTTTATTTCAAGTGCATGTTTCTTTATTCTGATTTCTTTTCTACTTGAATTAAGAAATTAGTAGTCGATTAATTAAGATTAGTTTAATTAGTTTTTCTGCTGATAATATTTTCCTATTTTAATTGGATCGAATAAGTATTTTGCGATTTGATCGTTTGATAAATTGTTAATTGATAAGTCGATTAATTGGATTAATTGAATTTCTAAAAGCCTAGAATCTGTTTTTTAATTCTACCATGATCTAGTTAGGTTTAATTAGTTATGCCTATGGATTTCTGGTTTTGATTTGAGAATTATATGGTCTGAAATTTTCTTAGTCAAATTGTGTGTTTACCGTTCATAGCAATACTTACGGTTTTTACTAGATTAAAATCTGTAATGACCCAACGGGTCGTTTTGAGCTCCGGCGCCTCATTCGGCAGTCTGTAGCCATGAGCAGCTTCATTTCAGGTATAATGACTTTTGTGTATGGTCAGAATTAAAATTCAAGAAGTTTGGAGTCAAATCTAAATGAAAATTCTCATTTAAGAGCTTAAAATTGAAGAAATGAACTTAGATTGGAATTTAGAGTAAACGACATCGGAATGGGGATCCAAAAGTTTCAGCAGGTTCATATGATGATTTCAGACTTGGGCGTATGCCCGGATCGAGTTTTGGAAAACCCGAGTGTGTTTTGCCACCTATTATGGAAGATAGCATTTTAGAAAAAATTGTATCAGTTCGGCTTAAAATACATTTTAGTGTTATTCATGTCCATTTGGGATTCCGAGACTGGGAGTAGCTCCGTATGGTGATTTTGGATTTGGGAACGCGATCGGAAGCGAATTCGGAGGTCCGTAGGTCATTTTGGAACCGTTTGGCTAAATATCAAAATTTGAAAGTTTTTGAGAAAATTAGACCGGAAGTGGAAATTTTGATATCGGGGTCGGAATGCGATTTGAATGTTGGGACAAGTCCGTAATGTCGAATTTTACTTGTGTGCAAAACTTTAAATCATTCCGGAATGATTTTGGTAAGGTTTGAGACACTTAGGCTCTTTTAAGGAAGCTTAAGTTGGAAAAGTCAACCGGATATTGACTTATGTGTTAGAGATCTCGAAATGTGAATTTTATGGTTTGGATAGCTTCGTTAGGGGATTTGGGACTTAGGAGTGTGTCCGGAATATTTTTGTGATGACCGGTGTAGAATTAAGTTTGAATTGGCAAAGTTAGCATTTTGGCAAATTCCGGTTGACAGGTAAAATTTTGATCCGAAAGCCGGAATGGAATTATGAGAGTTGTTGTAGCTTCATTATGTCATTTTGCACTTGTGTGCAAAATTTGAAGTCAATCGGACGTGATTTGATAGGTTTCGGCATCAGAAATAGAAGTTGGAAGTTCTAAAGTTCATAAAGCTTGGATTGGAGGTTGATTCATGATTTTAGCATTGTTTGATGTGATTTGAGGCCTCGAACAATTCCAGAACATATTATGGGACTTGTTAGTATACTTTTTTGGGATCCCATGACGCTCGGATAAATTTTGGACGAGTTTTTGAATGATTTTTTTACCATTTTTTGCATAAATGTAATGAT
Source organism: Nicotiana noctiflora (assembly GCA_032618575.1). Lineage (NCBI taxonomy): Eukaryota > Viridiplantae > Streptophyta > Magnoliopsida > Solanales > Solanaceae > Nicotiana > Nicotiana noctiflora. The sequence goes on along the minus strand of JASVEL010006535.1, from coordinate 3,349 downwards.
CTAAAGGTTCATTTTTAGTTCTAGAGATCTAAATTTTATTCCAAGAATTCCGGAATTTTGATAATGAATTATAGGACCGATCTGGAAATTTTTGTCCAATTTTATCAAGTCGCGATTGGGTTTTTTGACGTGAAATATCAGTAATTATTTAACGAGCGAAATGGATATCTCACTGGGAAAATGAGCTTCGAATTGAGTTTCTATTGAAGGGTTGTGTTTGTATTATTATTTGTGACTCATAGGAACAAGAATCGTCTAATTTCGAGTTCATACGGACGGGTTAGAGCATTTTTAGTGAAATTGAAGAGTGCTGGTGCATCAGGTATGGTGTGGCACTTTTAGCGACCAGATTAGCACCTTTAGCGACCAGATTCTGGTCTTTAATGACCAGATTTGCTTATTAAAAAGTTGCTGCGTTTTCTGCACGTTGTTTTACCTATTTTCTTGCGAAATAACACTACTTGGGGCGATTTTGAGCAATAAATCATGGGAAATCTTGAAGTAAGTCACTTGTGATTATTTCTACTCCATAATATTGAATTATCATCGGATAATCCGACTAGGTTACATGTTTTTGAGGTGTAGATTGGGGATTTTGAACCTAGGGATTTGAAAATAAGATTTGAAGATTTGAGAGGTCATTTGAACTCCGATTTTGATAAATTTTATATGTACGGACTCGTGGCGAGATGAGAATTCCGAAAATGTGAGTTTCATAATTTTTTGAGAAGCAGGCCCGGGACTCGAGTTTTGCTAGTTTCAAGATTTTCGTTGTATTTTGATTGTTTTCGATTGGGTGTTGTTCCATTAGCCTATTATGATATATTTGTACTAATTTTGGCTAGTTTTGACATGCATGGATGCCAGTTTGAGAGGGAAAGGCGTGGTTTTGGGTTGACTTGCACTTGTTCGAGGTAAGTGACTTGTCTAACATTGCGCGGGGGAACCTTCTCTCCTAGGACATTATATGTTGATTTAAATGCCTAGTACGCGAGGTGACGGGCGTGTACTTGCGCAAATTGTTGAAAAACCACCTTTCTTGAACTGTGCAAATCGTGATATTCTTGTTATTTAATTGATTCAATTGTGAGATTTATCTGTTGTGAGTTAGAGAAGCATGATTAGATAGGAATATCTGTCTAAGTGCCTTACTTGTCATAATTGAATTTCCTGGAACTTGTTGATACTAGTTTTGGTGTAAATTGTAGCTATGTATTTCATACTTCTCTGTGTTTTCTCCTCTTATTGATTGTGTTTGTGTTCGTGGACTGCGGGTTCAATTCCCGGAGATCCAAGGGTTGCGGGTTCGATTCCCGGAGATCCAGAGTTATTGAGATACGGACTGCGCGTTCAATTCCCGGAAATCCAGATACATTAGGATACAGATTGCAGGTAGACCCAGAGATACTGATGTATGGACTGCGGATTCAATTCCCGGAGATCTTGGGTTGATGAATATAGAGAGGGACTGCGGGTTCAATTCCCGGAGATCCTGGACTTGTTGATTGGTATTTTTGTTGTGTTTGTTACTCTTGTTAGCTTAATTGTAGACGGTTGTAGTATTTACTTTATTGCTGTTATTTCAGTCTTATTCTTATTCGAACTGCTCGATATTATTATTATCATTATGTTATTATTTCTCGGTAGGGCCCTGACCTTCCTCGTCACTACTCCATCGAGGTTAGGCTTGGCACTTACTGAGTACCACCGTGGTGTACTCATACTACTCTTCTGCACACTTTTATTGTGCGGATCCAGGTAAATCAGGTCAGGCACATTTCAGGTGATCTTGCAGCACTTCAGGAGACTTGAGGTATGATCTGCTACGTCCGCGGATCCGGAGAGTCCCCTTCTATTCTTATTAGTGATCTCAGTTGTTTCCCTTATTTCTGTTGTATAGACATTCTTGATACATAGAGCCACAGTTGTACTCTTTCTTAGTCTGTGTTGCCCGTCGATTTCCGGGTCTTGGTAGTATGTTGCCTAGTGGTATTTGGCGAAGTATATGTGCCGAGCGGCAGTTATTACATTTCATTTATATTATTCCGCTGTTATCTTATCTTTTATTCCATGAAATTGTATATTTCGCATCTTGTTAGGCTTATCTAGTCGCGAAGACTGGGTGCCGTCATGACAGGTTCTTGATTGGTGAACTAGGGTCGTGACAAGTTGGTATCAGAGCTCTAGGTTCATAGGAGGCACGGGACACAGACCGGTTATTTAGAGTCTCGCTGATCGATACGGAGATGTCCGTATTTATCTACGAGAGGCTATGTAACCGTTAGGAAAATTCCACTTCATTTCATTCCTTATCATACGCCATTTATTCTGTTGGAGCCTATATCATAATTTCTTTTGCATCCACTCATGTATTAAAATTGCACACTCGGTATCAAGTACGCGCCGATGGTTCGTGATGCTAAAGGGGGATTATAAGGGAGCAAAGAATTTACTCAACCATTGTTACCGTGTGTCATCCATATCGATAATGCAAGAGTATTGAGAGATCCATTCAATGGTGCACATGGGGGTGCACTAGGTTCTGACATTCCATTGTTAAGTACGGTCTTGAGAAGGTTTACTTAACTGCCTAATCGTCGCATTAATGGTAGAATCACGAGGTGGATGTAGATCTAAAGATAGTTGGTGGTAATAAAGACTATATGGTTCGTATGAGATGTCTATTTAGCGAAGGGTACAACTAGCAACAGAGATACTGGGGGAAGTGAGTTTAACTGTCCTAAGAAGGACATGTACCAAACGAATGTCTTGAGTTATCTTATTATGATGACGTACAAGCGATAAAGGTTAGTATTGTGGATTATCAGGATGTATCTTATGGCTTGCGCCAAGTGAAAGGAGTTCATTATCAACGATCAACTTGTGGGTCATGTGTCATATCTGATTTGGCCAGCAGTGTATTTCAGTGGTATTCAAAAGTTCTCTGAAACTTGTATACGAGTAAGAGATGAGATTTGTATAGGATGATGTTGGGACCTTTGATGTTCCTATGTCCATAATAATTCTATATTCTAGTAACAACAGGGAAGTTGAATCGATTTCAGAATACTCCTAGTGCTCCAGTTAATCAGGGCACTCTTATAGGATAATCATCTTTTTATGCACCACAAGCATGGGATTCCTTAAATGGTTATTCTAGTTATCTGGCATAGACTCAATATGAGTGGCCGAACTGTGGATGAGTTGTTATGAATGTGATGATAGTGGAAACATCATGATAAATTACCCTAGACTTGGGAGAAATCTATTTCATTAGAACTCACAATCAACACACTCCATTATAGTTACTAATCTATGTACGCTACAAGTTAGATATTGTCACGACCCG
>JASVEL010006534.1:0-67922 GCA_032618575.1 Nicotiana noctiflora | reverse complement strand
TGTTGGTCGCGGTTCCACCGCGACCGCGGTGAAACCGCGGCAGAAGGCGGAAACTTTAGGGGCTAAAGTGTAAAAACGGGATTTTTAATACTTAAACCCTATATATATCATTAGGATTCGCCCAAAGAAGGCAAGTTTTGTATTATTGAGTACTTTTGCAAGGAAACTAGTGTGAGATAATTCTCTTAACATCTCTCTTACTTTTGTTTTGAATTTTTGATTATGAAATCTATTCTATCTTTTGCTTTCGTAGTTATGAGTAGTTAAATTCTTATCTAAGGTTGTGATGGAACCTATTGGTTGATGAACTTCTGGCTTATGTGAATACAAATTGTTAGTTAAATTTCTATTTGTTCAACTTCGTTCTTGTTGTAGTTAATTGATAGGATCCTCAATTAGTTGTGCCTCTTTAATGTGCATAACTTGGAAAATAGTACATATTTAGGTTATTGTTGAACAACACCATACCTAGATTATTAGAGGAATCTATAATTGCGGGTTTAAATGTGAGATTAGAAATAACAAAACCTTGGGTGCAATCTAAAGTGAACTATGATAATTAAAGCAAGCTAAGGTAGCTCGGAAGAGTGCAATAGTAAATTATTGTAATTGCTCGGGAGAGAATTACGGTAGAATTATTATTCATGTTTGATAGAGAGGTATTGACAAATTTGTATGAGCATAAATAGAAGGGATTCCATCTATAGGGAAAATCATCACTTTAGTCTTTCTCATTCTTATTTACAACACATTAAATTATTATTTCAGTTAATTAGTTCTTTGAAAAAGTAGTTATTAGAGACCACTCAAAGAGATATTTGAATATTTGGGAAGCTGATTCAGAAGTTTGTTGGGGTTTGAAGATTGTAGTTGGTAGGTTAACTCTTTGATAATTCGACCCCGTGTGTAATACTTGGGTATATTTGTTGCGACCACATTATCCTTTTTAAAAGGCATAGTTGGCCGTGATCAATGACTGTGAGTCTCTAAATTATGAATATCTTGAATTCGTTATATTTGTATGCCTTGGTGATGATTCCTAAATGTTGAGAAAAGCTTGTGAAAGTATATGGAATAACTGAACCCTATGGTGCATTGGCTCAAGTGATAAAGTGAGTTATGAAATGAAAGTGAAAGAAGAGACTGAGTTATTAAATTATTCCCTTGTCGGGATGTTGAAATTGTTGATGTTATGCCCTTGCCGGGATTAATTATTTAATTATGTTCCCTTGCTGGGATTTCTGTTTTAAATTTGTTAATCCTCTTGCCCCTTATTTATGATTGTTGTTTGGGGCGAAGAAGAGTGTTAAAGCACGAAGAGTGATGACGTGCATTGTTTATTTATTGTGAGGAAAGAGTGTAAAACACGAAGAGTGATTGCGTGCATTGTTATTATTGTGAGGAAAAAGAGTAAAGCACGAAGGGTGATGTCGTGCCACACGATGTGCCATTCCGTGCCGATTCTATTGATTATATGTGTGGAAAGAGAGTAAAAGTACGAAGGGTGATGCCATGCACATTTTTATTACATCATTGCTTGGTGAGGATGAGAGTAAAAGTACGAAGGGTGATGCTGTACACTTATTGCCATTTGTTATGATTTCTCATTGTTATCAGTTCAAGTGCATTAATTGTCTTATTCCACTATTACTGTGATTCTTTATGTTGATATTTCCCTTTATTGTGTTACTTGTTATTATTGAATTAAGGTATCCTTGTGAAACGTTATGTTTTGAATTTATGCCATAATTGCTACATGTTTATGTGAGTTATTGCTATTGACATTCGACATATTAAATACTAAATTTCCTAATTTGCTCTTTAAAGCCCATAATTAATTGGTACTTGTCATTATTTATTTTTCTCAGTGAATCATAATTATTTTGTACTTGTTGTCTTATGAATTCGTATTAATTATTGCATTTATTAGAGTAAATTTCATTTGGAAGGACTGTTGATATAATGAAATGGGAGCGGGTGGTACGCCTACCACGAGATTTGATGAAATGGGAGCAGTTGGTACGCCTACCACGAAAATATTGAGAAATGAGATAGGGTTGCACGCCTGCAACAAGATGTGTACAGACAGTAAAATCTACTTCTATTCTCCTTATCCGTGTTAGAGATAATTTATTGATGTTCCTTATTATTCTCTTGAATTTCTGTATTATCTGTTATCCCCGAAGAATGTTCCCTTCCCACTTAAAATGATTATTCTTGTAATTTTTCTATTGTGTGTGTATATATATATATATATATATATATATATATATATATATATATATATATATATATATATATATATATATATATATATATATATATATATATATGTATACAGATTTTTGTGGTTGTCTTGTCTAGCCTCGTCACTACTTCGTCGGGGTTAGGCTAGGCACTTACCAACACATGGGGTCGGTTGTGCTGATACTACTCTCTGTGCTCTTTTGCAAAGATCTAAATACCGCAAATCAATAGTAGCTCGGGAGCCAGCCTTCAGTCCTCCGAGACACCGAGTCAGCCTTACAGGCGTCCGCAGGCCCGATGTCTCCTCTATCACTTATTTATGTTCTATTATCTCTTGTATTCGAGACAGATAATGTTACTCTATTTCAAAAGGTTGTATGTAGTAAATATTAGTAGTCCGTTAACGTTGTGACACCAGTTCTAGGTTGAGACATATGTGGATCTTCCTTATTATCTTGGTTTATTCATCTAAGTTTTTTGCTAAAAATGAATTTCGTTGTTGTTTAATTATTTATTTCCTGGTAAATTAATTGGTAAAAATAGATCTAAAACAAAAGTACTTATGGATTCTAAATGTATGGCTTGCCTAGCTTCTACGAGTAGGCACCATCACGATCCCCGAGGATAAAAAATCCGGTCATGACACTGGGAGTCAGAGATAATCTGAAAATATGCTTACATGCTGATACTGACTCAACTCTCTCAATATAGTAAGTACAAGATTTGTCCGGCCTTATAAGGCTCGGTATGTATAACTGCTCTGTTGTATTAGGTTCACTCATAGGCGCTCATACCAGGCTCTGTATCTTGGCCAACTAGGCTCGCTCATAGGCGCTCGACCACTCTAGGCTCGGTATATAACTTACCATCTGATCAGAGGTCGCCCAATAAGGGCCTGTCCACCGATTATAGCTTGATAGTGGTAAAAATACTGTAACTCTCTCTCTCTCTCTCTCTCTATATATATATATATATATATATATATATATATATATATATATATATATATATATATATATATATATATATATATATATATATATATGCACACACACATATACAATACTTAATTGAATATAAAGTTCTGATAAGGCAGAATACTGTAACTTATGATACTAGAAAAATGTACATAAATTTCGGAATATGAATTTCGCTTTATGCCTCGTTGTTAAACTCAAGTAGTTATGGGATCATACCAAAATGAAGGAAGGGCTTAGTCTTAACATACTTTATCCGATTCTCTTGACAATCCCTCCAACACATATTGATGTGACAAAATATGTGATGTCAGATCGAAGTAAGGAAAATTTCGTATGATATTCTTGAGAAAGATTACACGTACTCCGTTGGAATCGCAAAATCACATTGCTATAACATTACATAGTCTTATATGATTTCAGTTGAAATATTTTTGGCAGATCCGTTACATTTGTAGATGGGATTAAGCATCTCAATTTTGTACTTTAATGAGACTTAATGACCCCTTAATGTACCACCATATAGCCACATTACTGTCACGTTACCAACTCATCCACCATAATTTCCAATTGATTTTTCAATTTGTTAATTTCTCATTAATCAATAATTAGTCAACTACCCACATAATCAAGAATTATCTTAAATTACTTAAAGTATTATTCACTTTTAACACACTTCATACATCTTATTATCATAGTTATGTCGTACCTTGTATGACACTAGTCCATAAATATTAAGTATTATAGCTCCGATCGTACTTTATCCCAAAATTGTCCAACTCCGATGGAACTCTTTTTTTATTTGCTTACCCTCTGTAACGACCCAGTTGGTCATTTCATGAGTTACAGGTCTGTTTACCCCGTTTATGGTTTCTTCTGCATTCTTCAGCTGTATTTTATCGTATCACGTTGGTTGATTCGGGTTCGGACTGATTTGGAGTGGAATGAGGCACTTAGCATCCTATTTAGAAGCTTAAGTTGGGAAAAGCCCACCGGATATTAACTTATGTGTAGACGATCTTGAAATAGATTTTCTAAAAGTTTCAGAAGGTTCGTAGGGTCATTTGTGATTTGTGTGCAAAATTTGAGAATATTCGGACAAGGTTTGGTTAGTTTCGGAGTCATTTGTGGAACTTAAGAGTTTGGAGTTCTTAGATTTGAATCCAAGATTTGATTCGATGTTTGGTATTTTTTTACGCGATTCGTAGATTCGATTAAGTTTGAATGATGTTATGGGACGTGTTGGTGGGGTTGGTTGAGGTCCCGAGAGCCTCGAGTGTGTTTCAAGTAATTATCGGATGGGTATAGCTGTTGAAAACAATTGCTAGTGTTACTGATGTTGGTCTCTGTAGTTGGGAGTACGGGCTGCACTGGGATTTCGCGGTCGGCGGAGGGACTTCGCGGGGGCGACAGTATTTTGGTGGTTTGCGGTGAACTGGTGCAAACAGTAGAAGAAAGGACGCGCCTGCAGGAACTTGAGACGTACGGTGAAAATTCTGCGGACATCGGAGTAGCAGTGGTGTTTTTTGCGGTCAGCGTGATTTGAATCGAGGGGTGCACTATAAATACGAGATTCTGGGGTTTTTTTTTTTTTTTTTTCATATTTTGACCTAGAGAACTTGAGTTTTGGCAATTTTTTGAAGGTTTTTCAAGACATTCATCGGAGTAAGTGATTCTAACTCGGTTTAGGCTAAAATACATGAATATATATGGAATCCATCATTTGATTAGACAATTGGGATGGAAATTGGGGAAAATCTGTGTGCTTCAATGTATCAGTCACAATAAAACGTTAATTCTTAGGAGCTGATTCTGGTAGAAACGGAACGTCCTCCTTGATAAAGTTCTGTAGACTCAAAATAATGAAATATAAGAACCTTTTATTGCTAACGACTGAAGTCAATCCCAAAAATATATTGGGCTTTTTCGCCGAAGTCGGTGATGCCACAAAACAATTGGAAGAAGCAACATTGCTCGTTGAGCCAACCGGGGGTTACTGTTTCTGTCATTTCTGTTACTCACAAAGCAGAAACAAAAAATTAATTAATGGTGAACTTTTTAAAATCTTGAATCGAATAAACTTTAATAAAGAGAGATTAAATAACACGATGAAGATTTTATATCTTTAAACTGAATACAAAACGATTAGAAAATTACAAATATTTTAATCTCGTAATTGAGTAGAAAGTCACAAAGACTTTAATCTCAATCCAGGAGTAGAAAATCCGAAGATTTTACTCTCCAAAATAAGTATAGAAATTACTAGGATTTAATCTCCCACAAACAAAATATAAGTTGAATATAAAAAAGAAAAAAAGAGTTTCTTAAGCTTGTTAGCAATCTATATTCGAAAACCAGAAGCAAAGCAAAACCTGAAATTTTAAAAAAATAGAATATTAATCCTAGCCAACTAAAATAATGTATCCAATCGTTTAAGTCAATTAAACATGAAAAAATAAAATTCTAAATATATTTTCCTCCATATCTAACGCATGGTTAAACACAAAAAATATCTTATAAAACAACTCACATTTATTTTGATATATTATTATAGACTTATAGTCTTTATGTTCAGGGTTCGTTTCCCAGCAGAGTCGTCAGAGCTGTCACACCTCCTTTTATTACCCACCCTACCCCGTAGGATAAAATATATAAAAGAGATTTTTTCCAATTAAAGTGACATTATTTAAATTTGAGATTATTTATTTATTTCAGAGTCGCCACTCGGGAAAGGAAGAATCTTGGATAATGTTATTTATATTTTAAATATAAATTTATGTATTGAAAATAATTTCTTTTTTTGTCAAAATATTATTTATTTCATGTTCTCCATTATTTTTCCTATTTTTATAATAATTTCCTATTTTTTACTATTTTTCCATGTATTTTTCGTTTTATAATAAAAATAAAAATAAAAAAATATTTTTTTGTAAAAAAGTATCATTTACAATGTTTAAAAGTCATTTGTGAATATATAAAAAAGGATATTAATTATTATTGAAAGAATAGTGGTTTTTGTTCTAATCTCTAAAGTCGGACAAAGTACAATCTAGTAAATGTTTTCGCGCGGTTATAAGAAATAATAATAAATTTACGAAACGACCTTCTTGCAAAAATCTTTAGATAGAAAAAGATAAATTACATCTGTTGTATATGTCTCTACAAATTATATATGCATATTTCTAAAGTATTCTATGATGTTTACCAAAATAACAGAAAAGATACGTGGTATACTAAGAAACCAAAAGTACGAAACAAATAAATCTCGCCATTCCTCTTTTCTTTGCAATATTTTTCATTTTCTTTCCCTATATTTGATATCTATCTATATTCTATATCTATCTATCTATATTCTATATATTATTAAAAGGAAGAAAGTTTGGTATAGAATTGTGACAAATGGCAGCATAAGAAAATGACATGTGTTAGTTTTAGGACAAGAAGTAGTTATTAGGAGTTATAATTAGTTATTAGGTATATTTTATTAGAATTAAAATTAAAATAATTAAATAACTTCTTTTAAGTAACTGCCATAGAATAGGAAGAAAAAGTAATCTATATCTATATCTATCTATATCTATATATTCTAGCTGCTTTGTTATGCCACTAACTACTTTTAATTCACATAATTTTGTAGATCAAAAGTACAGTTTGTGCTTACTTTTTACTGTTTAAGCATCTCTTTATTTTTGGAGTTTAAATTTTAAGATGAGCATGTCGAACATACGATTCAACAATTACCAAATGACTCTAAATGCATGTCATATTTGCATCTTTATTCCCTAGATTAAGAGGTTGTGTAATTCAAGAACCCCTGGGAGTTCAGAATTAGTTATCTACTTCTATGCCATGTTGCTAATCTATTTTATATCTCAACAATATGCATAAATTTGTGATTAGCAAGATGGATATGTAATCAAGAAATTATTTGTTGTTGAATTGGAGGTTTACAGAAATGTTCATCTTAAACATGGTAAATTCATGGCTCATAGTGATGTACTATTTGTTCTTCCTTCATTATAACCTCCTTTGACATATGCTCTAAGTCAATTCTTTAACTAACTGTCCCTATTCGCTTCACAAGCAATTCTTAAGTTGAGTTACAAAAGACTTTGTTTAAACATATTTTAAGGTCATGATCAACTTTTTATTTTGATGATGGCTTATTTTGATATATTCCTGTTAGTTACAATGATTGTTGCTTTATACAAAGGTTGTGCGGAAAATTTTCATAACTGATTGGGGCTACCTTTTTTTCCCCTTCTCAATAGAAGATGATTTACCACCTGTTAGTTCATTCTAGATAATTTTTGTTCATAGAAAATGTCTTGAGGAGTGCAGAGAAGCTGTATCATCTTTGATTTTTGCAGCAGCAAGACTCGCCAATATGCCAGAACTATGCCAACTAAGAAGTGTATTTACCAAGATATATGGAAATTTCCTTGAATATTATGTCAGTAACGAGGTACTCACCCATATTTCACCGTCATAATGTTTGTGCTTAAACTTACAACTGCAACTTTACATTTTTTCTCTAGCTCTAAAAAACATAAAAAATTTCTTTCTTGAAAGTTTGTTCAAAACTTAAACTCAATAGCTACAAATGAGATGAAGCTCGGTTGATGCAAGACATATCATTAACGTTGAAAGAATGGACTATGGTCTATTTTCCTACATCTCCGCTATTTTATATATAGCAAAGAAGTCGAGTAGTAAAACTTGAAATTATTATTCTTCGATAATGCATATTTTAGAAGAGATATGTCTTGAACACTTACAGTTAATAGCTGAAAAAATTTCACATAAAAAAATTATACTTTTATTTAGAGTATTGTATAAAATCTGGAGTACATGGAGTTAAATTAAATCTGGAACAATAAGATATAAGAACCATATGTCAATGAAGAAAAGAATATGATACCTATTCATCCTTCAGATTATATCAAAGCTTCTACTTTAGTCTTTTTATATTAGTAGCTTTCTTTAATATATTTATCAGGTATTTAACTTATGCTTAATAATACACTTACTATGATAATTGAAGCACAATCGTTGTAGCAACTTAAATCATTCTAATGAGGAACAAAGTATATGCCAGTACATATATTATTTGCTTCCCCTGCTGTAGCTTCTATTAACCATGTGAATATGTCTTTTTTTGGTCTTCTGGTGCTGCAGATGACTCTTCATATCCATTGAAGCTAGAAAATATTGTAGTATAAGGTTTGTATTTAAACTGGAAGTTAGGAGATCCAACTGTGAGAATCAAGATTTAGTCCTTAAAGTTGTTAAGCTTACTAACAACAAGCATAAGAGTAGAAAAAATTATTCTTATAAACTTCCCTTCTATAATAACATGATAACATAAAGTTTCTTGGAGAAGTCCAACAGTAATCGATGTTCTTAAGATTATGCCACAATGTGTTACAAAGTGTAAAAGGGAGTAGAACTATAATGTAGGTAATTTCCACTCGATATTGAAGTATTGAGACTAGCTTTTAAGATAATTGATAATTTTATTGAAATTAAAGACAAAATTATGAATTTCTTTGTTTTCGCGTGCTAGATGTGTTGGCAAGTGTTGCTAATCTTTGAGGAAGTCTTACTCATCTAAATATTTGCTTAAATCTATTTATTTTCCGGTCATCTTCTAGCTTGTGTAATTGTATTTAATGTTTCTGACTTTTACCATCTTTTATTTCTATATCATTATAATTTTTGTAACTGACATCTAATGGTACCTCAAATATACCATACTTTTTTATGTGAGTAAATAATAATTGTCAAGAATGAGAACCATGTTGCTTAACAATCTTAGGATTATACAGAGATTCTTGCTGATGATTTTTTGGAGAATTGTCAGCAAAAAGACAATTATTTCACATGATGTGTTGCTTCATATGTGTTTCAATAAGTATTTTGTTGCAGTTTGTACTAATCTTTATGAATATGTCTGTCTATTTTCAGGACTTAATGACGGCTCAAGTAAATTTCGTTAGCGAAATTAACATCAAGTCAATGAATTGGAAATTAAAGGTCCGTGTTGTCAGGCTTTGGGAAAATCCGAATCGCGACAGACCTGATAAGTCTTTTTCTATTGAGATTATTGTGATGGATAAAAAGGTATTGATTTAAAGTAAATGAATACTTTCTTTTTGCATTGTTTGCATAAATGTGTCTTTCACTCATGTATGCACTCCCTTCCTCTTTTGTTTGTCCTTGATTTGCTCTTATACATTTAGAAAAAAATTTGTCTTCAGGCTGTTGTCAGCAGTTTGGGAGTGACTTATCCCTGATATAATAACTTTTTCCTGGCTGGACACATAGTACTGTACAATCTAAAATACAAGAAAGAAGAGCAGCAATATTAATTTAGGCATCAATGGTGGCCAAAGAGTTACTTTCTTCATATCTGATGGATATTTCTCATTGTATCCTTCCTATGACTCCATGTCTTAAGTCAGTCATCAGATTTGATACCTTAGGTTATGTATCTTGATTAGACTGTATATATTTTTATGAGTTTTGTACTTCCTCAACTGAATATTTACTGCTGCAGTGCTCCACTCTCTAAGAAAAAGAAAAAACCTGCATACTGTATTTTTATTGATTTTGTGCATTGTTTTCTTGTATGATTTGTTTGCAAAATGTTTGGCTAAATAAAATGAAGCTTAAATGCGAGTGGTTCATGTGATAATTGGTGTTTTCAGCACTATACTTTTTCAGATATTCAAAGTTGACATCATTTTCTAGCAGCATCAAAATAACAATTGTGATTCATATTATCTACCACATATTTGTTATTAGCCATACACTTAAGCATGTTGAGATATTTGCCCTCTTGCCTCCTCTGTAGCTTTTACTAACCTTCTGGTCGTAATCCGGGGTCTCTTATTTTTTATGTAAGAATTGAATGTTGTTCTCTATGTACAATTCCTTAATTGTAGCAATAGCCATAATGTTTCAGCTGGAACACATCTCATATAGGTGTAACCAATCATTTCAAAAGGTAAATATTCTTCAAATCTATCTACTGCATTTACATTTATTTATTTTTCACTGCATCACCAGATGTTGGTCGCTGTTGGCACTGTAGCCTTCTGAATATCAACGACGACATTATATGATTTTCCATCCTTTTTCATCAGAAGGGGAGCAATTTCATTAGTGACTTCATTGTCTTTAGACTTCTGTTCCTCAGCTATTGAGAGAGGCTTTTTATTTTTCCCTTTAGCCTTCACCACTACAACCATATGACTGCTACCTTTTTGAAACTTATTTAGTATGTCATATAGAGGCATATCACAGGAGCACTGGTAAGATGTATGAAAAAATGATGTTAGGTTATTAGTTCATACATGCCAGCAAAGATAAGCACGCCAACATCTGATGGAAATAAATAAAAATTAGGGGATATTTTAGAAATTTTTATTCTAAATTTCATGTTGGTTACCCACATAAGTGATGTTGATCGCAAGATTCTATTTTTTCTCCTTTCTCCTGCGAATTTACAGTTTTAATTTGTTGTAAAACTTTATCTTTCTGCTTATGATTTGCAATTTCAGTTTTCTGCAGGTAACGAGGTGGACTTGATGTTCAGGAAATAATAGAGAATTTTTTTGTATATTTCTTAGGAAGAAGTTGCTCTGAAGGCCCAATCTTTAGGCAATTTATATGTTCAATACTCTCAAATTGGATATTTAACCTTTTTGTGGTTTCTTTTAGTTTGGTAGAACTGTGGTTCATAAGACACAAGCATGTTTTCTTTGCCGATTTTGTAGAAGTTGCTACATAATTAGAAGTTTGGTGTTGCTTTTCTTTCATTGAAATGATCTACCGACTGCAAATTATTGATGGAAGACTGATTTTTGTGAAAGCTGCTGAGAATACACAAGCTAACAGAAAATAAAACATCCGGTGAATAACTTTCTTATAATTCAGCATTTACAACATGGGAGATTTTTGGCTATTGCTCAATCCACCATGGAAATGGTGATTTTTCATTATGTATATCTTGGTGTCGTGAAATATTTATTTAATTTGTTTAGCCTGCCCAAGATATCGAAGCTACTCCATGAATTAACAAGCAGAGCAGAGGGCACATCGATGAGTTCACTTATTACGTATTCTTTTTGTTTATATAATTCAAATGAGCAAATAATTAAGATCAATATTATCATGCTAATATATTTTTTTTTAATCCGCACATCGTGCGGGTCCGTATACTAGAATTATTAAAAGGAAGAAAGTTTGGTATAGAATTGTGACAAATGGCAGCATAAGAAAATGACATGTGTTAGTTTTTAGGACAATAAGTAGTTATTAGGAGTTATAATTAGTTATTAGGTATATTTTATTAGAATTAAAATTAAAATAATTAAATAACTTCTTCTAAGTAACTGTGTCATAGAATAGGAAGAAAAAGTAACAATTTATAACTATCTATATCTATATATTCTATATATTATTAAAAGGAAGAAAGTTTGGTATAAAATTATGACAAATGACAGCATAAGAAAATCACGTGTTAGTTTTAGGACAAGAAGTAGTTATTAGGAGTTATAATTAGTTATTAGGTATATTTTATTAGAATTAAAATTAAAATAATTAAATAACTTCTTTAAGTAACTATCATAGAATAGGAAGAAAAAGTAATAATTTATAAGTAGTGGTGTCCTAACCACAAATAAAAACCACGTTTTTACGAAGTGGTTGTTCTATTTACGCAATAATAAAATTGAACAATAATTTTAAATTTTTGATCTTTATAGAGCATCTATATATTCTATATTCTATATTATTAAAAGGAAGAAAGTTTGGTATAGAATTGTGATAAATGGCAGCATGAGAAAATGACACGTGTTAGTTTTAGGACAACAAGTAGTTATCAGGAGTTATAATTAGTTATTAGTTATATTTTATTAGAATTAAATTTAAAATAATTAAATAACTTCTTTTAAGTAACTGTCATAGAATAGGAAGAAAAAGTAACAATTTATAAGTAGTGGTATCCTAACCACATGCAAAATAAAAACCACATTTAAAATTGAACAATAATTTTAAATTTTTGATCTTTATATAGCATATTTTATTTAAAATAATTAATATTTTATTTAATTATTTATTATATATAATAAAAGGAGAGGCAAAAACACATTATTAAAATAAGTGGCATAACCACAAAAACCAAGTGGCAATATTAAGATAAAATAAACTAACTTTTTAACTAAAAAAAAACTTCTTAAATTTTGAATTAATTGATTACTCTATTGAATTAATAAATATAGTTATATTATGATTAGCTATATTAAAAAAACAAAAATACAAAAAAAATAACTACTCATTCAAACTGGGGAGTAGTTTCACATTGAATTTTAAAGTTATTTTAAAATTAAAAAATCAGAAAAATTAAATTAGCTACAATAAAAAAATAAAAATATTAATAATTTAAAAAGGCATTATTATGACAAAATAAACTATCTTTTTAACTAAAAACAACCTTCTTAAACTTTTTAATTAATTGGTTACTCTATTTGAATTATAAATATAAATATAGTATAATAGCTATATTAAAAATACAAAAATATAAATTAAAAAATAACTACTCAATTGAATTGGGGAGCAGTTTAAAGTTGTTTTAAAGTAAAAACGAAAAAAAAATGAAGTTAAATAAGCTATAGTAAAAAAGCGAAAGAATTACTAACAAAAAAAATATCTATTCAAGTTGAAAATTAGTTTCAAGTTGTAGTTTTAATTTATTTAAAAATATAAAATAAAAATAAAGAAATAAATATTACCAATTCAATTGGGTGTGGTTTCAATATGGAGTTTTAAAAAAATGAAATTTAAGAAATAAAATTTTGACAATTTAAATTGGAGAGTAGTAGTTTCTATATATATATATATATATATATATATATATATGTGTGTGTGTATGTGTGTGTGTGTGTGTGTATGTGTGTGTGTGTGGAATATACAAAAAGTGAAATAAATAATTATATGTATAACAATAAGACGCTAAGTATTGATTTTTAGAACAAAGCTCCAACAAAGTGAGTGTTTTAAAATTATTTTTAATAAAAAAACAAAAATAAAAAATAAAAAATTGCCAATTCAAATTTGGGAGTAGTTTCAAGTTGGAGTTTTATGAAAATATAGAGCACATTATACTTAAAATAATTAAATATTTTATTTAATTATTTATATCTATCAATCTATAATTAAAAACAGAAGACAAAAAGCCCCTCATAAAGCCAAGTGGCAAAATCCGAAAAAGACACTTGGCATTTTAAGACATTGCTCCAAATTATTAGAAAGTAGAAATAAGAATTACCATTTTATAAAAACCACCAACTACTCCCACTAACAATCCTTCTATATTGTAGATGTACAAATGCATAATTCACTACCTGATTTAAATGAAACTCCAATAATGCAAGGTAAGCATTTGAAATTCTTATTCTTATTACTTAAAAGTAAAATACAATGTTAAGATTAATGAAAATTATTATTACGAACTCTCTTACTAAAAAGCGATGCTGCAATACACAATACTATCATTAAGTATGTTTCTATGATATATTGGTTTATCTTAAAATAATGACGTTTCTTTATATGTGGCTATATAAAACTAAATTTAGTTAATTACAACAGAAATTTTTTTCCATTGTTTCAAGTTCTAACACCCGAAATATAGGAACTATTTTTCCATAAAGATAGTATACTTACAAGTGAACTGCCAACTAAAATTTTTAAAGTTTACGAGTGTATGTCAAAACACTGTACGTTAACATACTGTATCATCTTGATGTGATTATGGAGATTATTGAGTTGTCTTTACCAATACTTGAATTCTGGATTCAACTTGCGCATCTCCTACTCTAATGTTTAAGAATCGTAGTAGATTAAAAATAATTAGAGTTATACTACAACTTAGTATGTATGTATATAGTACAAATAGAGTGTACAATGAAGGGAAGCTTCTCTATGACAGCCTATGGATTATCAGGGGAGTAGAAGTAGGAGTACATCTTACAAATTATACATATAACCGGGGAGTTGTCAAATAACATAGGATATGAAGACGATCAAGAGTATCCAGGTATAACAACCATATCTTTGTACTTTTATGTTATTATTAAAGAACAATCTATATACACAAACATAGATGTATATTTTAATAATCCATCACTATTAATTTATTTAACTAATATTTTCTTAGATGTGGATGTTGAATGTGACGAAATTTATGCTGAAGGCATGTATCAAATACTCCTTTATTCACTAAACATAGTTGGATAAAATAAATCAATATTCTCTATCTTTGACTTTATATATTATTGCAAGTATAGATTACTGGGACATAGGAGATGCTACATATGAATGCGAAAAGTGCGGTGCTCTTTTTTGGTATGAAGAAAGAATCCAGAAGCATTACAAATCAAAAAAACCTATTTTCACAATGTGTTGTGATCGCGGAAAAATAAAGCTTCCAAATCTTAAGAAGCCTCCTGAAGTTTTGGATCAACTTTTATTTGGTTCAGGTTAGAGTAATTATAACTTTTATATCAATAAATTCATATCTTCTTATATTCACATTTATCATTTGCCAATGATTTTAACATAGGTCCTAAAAGTAACCATTTTCGAGAAAATATTAGGAGTTATAACTCCATCTTTTCATTTACGTCAATGGGGGGTAAGGTTGATGCCTCTATCAACCAGAAAAGAGGGCCAAGAACATTCAGATTATGTGGTCAAAACTATCATCAAATTGGGAGCTTACTACCTCCTGAAGGATCTACTCCAAAATTTGCACAATTATATATATATGTATGATACAGAGAATGAAGTTACAAATAGAATGGACGCTATCAGGTTAGCCTTATACCATTATTATACAATACTATGAAAATATTATTTAATTTAAAAACCTTTATTGATATCATATATTTTTCAGTCGTGGCCAAGATATTAATAAACTTCATGCTGAAATTGTTTCTGATCTGAAACAAATGCTTGATGACAATAATATTTTGGCAAAGATATTTAAAATGGTCAATATAGACGATAATGTTAAGCTCCGGTTATCAGGGAAGAGAGGTACTGATGGTAGAAGATACAACCTACCAACAATACCAGAAGTAGCTGCTTTAGTTGTTGGTGATTTTGAAGTATCTGGAAATAATGAAGTATCTGGAAATGATCGCGATATCATTATAGAAACACAATCCGGACAGCTACAAAGGATAAATGAACTAAATGTTGCATATTTAGCTCTACAATATCCTTTGCTTTTTCCATATGGTGAAGATGGGTACAGAGAGGACATTCCTTTAAGTCAAGGTGATCAATCATCGAAAGGAAGGCGATGTGTAAGCATGCGAGAATTTTTCGCTTATAGAATTCAGGAAAGAAAATATGAAGTTCCCACCATTGTCTCTTCAGGAAGATTATTTCAGCAATTTCTAGTTGATGGTTATACAATGATAGAATCTTCTCGATTGATCACTTTTCATTACCATTTCAAGAAATATTTTCATTATTTTTAAATTTTATAATTTTCCGCGCATCGTGCGGGTACGGATACTAGTAATATTTTGTAGTACTTTAGTAGACCTTTTCTTTGGTTTTCTAGTTAAACTTTTATTTGTATTTCTTTGGTTATCTGGAAGTAAAAGTTACAAAGTGCATACACAAGTAAAAAAATTCATTAAATGCAATATTTGTATGAGCACATTAAGCACAACACAAATAAAAATTTCATTAAATTAATTATTATGTATGAAATTGAATTATAAAAGTGAATCACTTCTTTGCGAAAAAAATATAAATTTCGATAAGGGGGAAGGCTTTGTCTGGGCCTCAATATATATTGATCCCTCTGTCTCAATAAGACTTGTTAGTTACTATTTCGACAGTCAAAATATATTTTCTTTGACCATAAATTTAAAGATACTTTCTAAATATTTTGAATTGTAAACTAATGTGACTTGTAGTGCTTTTCATTTAGTTTCTAAATATGTAATTTTCATTTTATGATATATATTAAAAATTCTATGTCTGAAGTCACACCGAATATTAACTAGTTTGACCCTCGTAATCCGAATCCATATAATTCTTTTCGGGATGGGAGGAGTATTTGTTTACTGTTATCGGTCATTTTAAGAAATTTCTTCAAATGCTTCGTTGGTATCCTCCGCCTTGATTCTGATCTCAATTTTTTCACATTTTTATTATTTACTAGTATAGTACCCGTGCGATGCGCAGGGGAAAAAATGTGATAACTAATTAATTTAGTCGCTTAGTTATCTCATATTTATAAAAGTTGATCAATCGTAATATTTAAAGTATTTGCTTGATGTAAGTTTTAAATTAGGCAAGTTAATTAGGATAAGAAAATTTATGTAGCCTAAATTCACGTTATATATTTTGTTATGTACAATGAGAAATTTATATAACTTAACTTACTATAATTATGTGATTTAGTTACATATGCATTAAAATTATGAGTAACTAATAAAAGTATATGTGTAGTGTCATATGATAAACTAATTATTTCGCAATACAAAGTAAATGTTTCGTTTGTGTAATATTTATTTTTTTGAAATTGAATTTCGATAAAAAGATGAACGCAATTTAAAATATAATAAAAGCACATTTATTTGATTTATTTGTTATGATATTTCTGCATGAAAACTATATTATCCTTAATAAATAATATAACAAATCAAGCGTCGATGGTAAGTTGATATATAGAGAAAGATTATGAAATAATAAGTATAATTTAGCTGCAAGTATAAATTGGCTTTATACTGTCATGCATTTTTTGAGTACAAATGCTACTACGGTTGGTCGTGTAAGGAAATTAAGTATTTGATGTTGGTGGAAGCTATGGCTTCGACACAATTAGGATCTGTTTCTTTTTGGAGGTTTAATTGTTTGTGTACCATAGAGTAATCTATATATTAGGCGATTTCAATTTTTTTTATTAAAAAAAAATTATAGCAGTTATTTTGGCTTTTGAAGAGCAATTTTAGGGTGCAATAAGTGTGAGCACGTGATTTTTACCCTACATATGAGTTCCCAAAAATTCAAAATAAACAATTTTTCTTATATTTTGTTACAATTTGTGTATTATTTACTCATGTTAAA
This sequence comes from Nicotiana noctiflora, assembly GCA_032618575.1. Lineage (NCBI taxonomy): Eukaryota > Viridiplantae > Streptophyta > Magnoliopsida > Solanales > Solanaceae > Nicotiana > Nicotiana noctiflora. The sequence continues at coordinate 50,544 of JASVEL010006534.1, read as the reverse complement.
TCATATAAAAAATACAAAATATGAATTTTGCATTAAGAAATTAATTTCACATGTAGTAGGTTAATTCATTTTTAACAAATCAAAGAAAAATCAAAATAACATTTTTACGCTTTAATTGAAAATTTGCCAAAAATACAGCTAATTAGTTTAATAATTTTAATAAAATCAAAATAAGTACAAAATAGAAAAAATACAAAAGAAAATTAAAATACAACAAAATACAAAATCAAAGATGAATAAGTATTTTTTTACAAGAATGAAAGTAAGGAGAAAAATACAAGAATTGAAGGAAAAAATAACATGAGGCCAAAACACCTCTAGGCCCAAAACAAATTCAGAAAAATACCCTCAATACCCAAACCCACGCCCAACCCACCTAAAACCCCGACCCGTCTGCCTATTTCACCTTGAAATTATCGGACCGCTTCATAAGATAGTTCCTCCTCTCATTCAACAAAATCTGCTAGGCTATTTAGGAGAAGGATTCGAAGAGATTTTTCAGAGATTTATTGAGAGAGGGACACCTTGATTTTGAATCCAACAAAAACAAAACAGAAAAGTTTCTGCCTCTTCTCTTTGATTTCAATTTCCAATTTCAATTTCAAGTTCATACACTTCAATTTGCAGTCCGTTTGGTGAGTTTTTCAGGTTTGAGCGCTGGGGATGTTTGAAGTCGTCGAGTCTCTATTTTGTTTGTGGTTATTTACTGCTGTTTTGGAGCCTCGGAATTACTGCTCATTGTCCGCTAACTTGCGCTGATGCTGCATCGTTGTCTCTGCTGTTTGCTCGCAAAATCTCGACTAAATTCCCTTCCGCGCTATTTCTGTCATTTTCTCGGCTGTTTCAAGGTTTATTTGTCAAAGTAATTATAGGTATTTTTCCTCTTTCTCTCCAATGTGAAGTGTTGTTCGAAATGTGAAGTGCAGACATAAATGTGAAGTGGTGTAAAAATGAGTTTTTGACAGTAGAATTGTACATATAAATGGAGTTGAAATGAGCAGTTCCCTTTTCAGTTGTAATCGTGGGATTACTAATGTGCTTTGACAGTTTTTACATGTCAAAGGGACGTGTATAGTGGATATAAAAATGAACTGCATTTACACTACCATTCTTTACGTGGCAGTTTCATGTAACTGGCAGTTTATATGAACGTGTATAGCAGTTCAATTCAACTTGTATTCGACAGTTTATGAATCCAAGTGGCTTATCCTTATCTTTTAATGCTGGTATAGCAGAGCATATGCGCTACTATTACTGTAATAGTAATAGCAGTTACATGAATCTGCTATTTCGACAGTTTATTTGCTGAACAATTTTGGAAAATTCTAAACATCATTTCGACAGTTTGTGTTTCGACAGTTTCTTAGCAATAAAGTTTTGAAAAATTCAAACATCATTTCGACAGTTTACTATAGATTAACAGTTTCGACAGTTTGCTTCAGTAAACAGTTTTTTCCTATTCCTGAATTTCCACACAAGAAGCTCAACTTTTTTTTTAGGCGTGCTGTTTTTGAAAAATAGGAATGGGTCTTTTTTGTTTCCTACAAATTAGGATTCCTGTCCTAATATGCCATGTGGATTGTTTTTATGTTGCCAAGTGGCTTAATGAGGGGCCAATATCCTTGGCTTTTAATAATATATAGATTCGTCTAGCTTCATTTTTCGCTAGATCTTATTTCGATTATGTATTTTCACTTTCTTGCAATGATTTTACTTGATTAGTCTCTTCTTTAATTGTAAAGATCTCAATAGAATCAAACTAATAGCTCTTCCTCACCCCATTTGTCCAAAATTCTCTTCATAGTCGTCCAACGCCTCTGTATACAATGTCTTGTTTTTTTTTTCACGCTTCCCCGAGATTATTCCAAAAAATAAAAAACTCCTATGTTCCTTAATTTGTATGAATATTTAATACTTTCTTCTAATTCTTTGTAGAATTCTCTCCTTTTTTTTTTGTTATTTATTATGCCCTACAACAATTGGCTAACATCAAATACAATAACTCAAATAAGAAAAGAGTTTGTAAAAAGACAAACCTTGATAGTATTTCCTATCATTCTAAAATGAGATTCACCCTTTTAATTTTTGTATAACTTCTTATTTAGTAGAGGAATCAACATTTCTTATACTACTCTATCTAAATTTGTATTAGCAGAATTAAAGAATAAACACTAAAACCTAAACCAGTATGAAAAATTCATTGATGAGTAACTGATGTAACCTTTTATTTTCGTAATTAAATTAAGCCTTTTTATTTGTGGTTTTGAATATTTAAGCATAAACAGTTAGGCCTCATTTGTTTGCACTTAATAGAGGTCTGAATCTTAATCATTCAGATCTCAGACATTAAGTGTGTTTGTTTTTAAAGTCTGAATCTTAATTATTCAGATCTTAATCATTAAGTGTGTTTGTTTTTTTTACTTAACAACCACTTAATGAGTCTGAATAGGTCTGTATGATTAAGATCTGTAACAGAGACTTAATTTCATTAAGATGCTATCACATATTCATTATTAATTATCGCCACCGCCTACCATTATCAACTACCACTATGCCGCCACCACCGCCATACTCAGCCACCGCCGCCACCGCCGCCGCCACCACCACCACGCCACCATCATCCTCAATCATAGCTTCCACCGTTATCAACCATCACCATCCACCATCCCACCACTCCGACCACCATCATTGTCACTCGCATTTAACATTTATCCACCTCAACTACCACAACCAACCACCTCATCACTATTAACAACCGCAGTCAGCACCGCTTATCATTATAACCTATCACCACATTACTCAATCACAAACCACCACTCGTCATTCTTAACTATCACTACCTACCACCACCATCATCAATCATAATTGCCACCACCACCAATCACTACTACCTACTAGCATGAACCACCATTATCAATCAAAACTACCACCAACCACCGCCTTTAGTCGGCATTCACCCATTAACCATCACTACCAACAACTTTCATATTTTAAACTATATATTTTATTGATATAATATTAGATTTTTTTCAAATAAAGATAAATTTTATGCATTCAGATGTTAAAAATCAAACAGTCTTAATTTTTGGTATTCAGATCTTAATACACATCTTAATATATCCAGATGTGTATTCAGATTCAGATGACTTAATCTTAATACACATCTTGATATTCAGATATGTATTCAGATTCAGACGTCTTAATCTTAAAAAAAACAAGTGAGGCCTTAGTGATCGTAAAGTGATGCCATTTCAGCACAATAAATCAATACATCTATTACATTATTTAATCAAATTTAATAAAGGTAAAATACAATAAATCCTTTAATTAGAAAATAAGGAATTTTTTTTTATTAAAACTCAAAAAAAAAGATAAAAGATAAATATTAATGGAGGCTATAGTGAGGTGCCACATCACTTTATCTATGTCTAGCTCTATATTATATATAGATGTATTTCATCATTTGGAGATGAATACATGTACCTTAGTAAGAAATAGATAATATCCAAACAGTCAAAAGTAAAAACCTATTGTCTATATATATATTGGCTGCTGTGGGGAGTTTAAAACAATAACTCCCAAATATTTTGCTATTTCTTTGTCGGGTATTCGATATCCATTTTATAATCTGTTTGTTCCGTTTTTTGCATCAAGTAAGAGGAAAATGTAGGACTTTTGTAGCGGGCCGGTGGAATAATTATCATTTGCTAGCCATGAATTAAGCCATATAATTTATAGCCCTAAGCAATTATAATATCTAGATAAATTTACTCAAATGCGGTAAATTTCCTTCAAATTAGGAAACTGATTCTAAATATTCCATAATAATGCAGCCTCTAATTAAACCAAATACCCAAAATAAGAGACTATTCTTCTTTAGGGTAATAGAAAGAAAATCAATATAAAGTGCAATATGTTATAAATAGAATTCTATTTATGGTAAATGTCCATATTTAGAGAGATTCTAGAATTTATTATTTGATGGCTAAGTCAAACTCTCCCTATAAATAAAGGGTTCTATTCCATTGTAATTCATCCCAAAATTCAATAAGAATTTCCCTCTCTCTTTCTCTGCAATATTATTATTCTTTTTTTATTATTTTATAACACGTTATCAGCACGAGATTCTAACCAATTGAGTAGATGCTTTTGGATTGATCGTAATGATTGTCAATTATTCTTTGAACTTCCTTCATGATTAAATTCTGGATTTAAGGTAAGTATTTTACTTTTCTCTTTCAAATTCTTTTATTCTATACTTTGATTTTATATACAAGCAAAGACAACAAAGTTTGATTATAACTCTAATGGAGTTTAATAAATTACAACCACATGAAGTGGTAATATTTTTATGTCTTGCCATGATTAAATTCATGTATGATTATGGGCAAAGAACTGAAAACCCGTCCCATTGAATTTGCTCCATTCTCATTCTCTTTAAGAGAATATGATAGCAGTATGTGATAAGTCTGAAAGAAAACAAAAATTATTACCGTGAAGGTATCAATCGATGTGGACGTGGCAATAGATGAAATTTTAGTCGTCATCATTGTGATAATGAGAACAATAAGGATTCTCGAAATAATCTTTCACTATGTGAAAGTAATATTTGTCATCGATTTGACATAAGATTTTATTAAACACATATAGATGATTATTGTCTATTCATGATGTGAATGTGACAAGATCTGATTTATGAATACATATTCATTATTGGAAGAATATGAACGTGCTAGTGGTAGTGAATATATCACACTCACCTCTTGTCACGACCCAAATCCGGTCGTGATGGCGCCCAACAATTAAGTTAGGCCAGCCAGACCAACAATTACGTATCACAATGAATATCAGTCCCAAATGGACAACCCAAGAGAACATATGAGTCAAAAGAACTCGAATAATAATAAAAATGGACAAAGTACCGAGAAGTGCGAAAGCAACTGACACTCCCAAAGATCCGGAGTCACAAGTCTAGAGCCTCTAACAAACCCAACAAAAGTAGAGAATACTGTATGGAAATACTCAAGTCTGAATATAAAATAACCACTGAAAAGAAGAAGAGAAGCTAGGTTCTGCGAACGTCGGCAGCTACCTCAGCAACTCGGTATGACTCTACAAAAACTGGAAATGCTCGTCTACTGCTCCTGAGTACCTGAGTCTGCACACAAAAGGTGCAGGGAGTAGGGGTGAGTACTAAGTACTCAGTAAGTAATAAATATATAAAAGCAGCTGAAAGTAGGAAATCCACAGAATACCACAATATAAAGCTAAACTACAGTCCGAACCTCCTACGAACTAGCATTAACAATACAATACAGCTACCACAGAATAATTCAGCAGATAAAGATGCAATGCACATAACCGCTATGGCGTGTAGTCCGATCCATTTAACGTCGACGACGCTCACTAGGGGTGTGTACAGACTCCGGAGGGGCTCCTACAGCCCAAGCGCAAATACCACTGCGGCGTGCAACCCGATCCTCATATCATAATACTGCTGCGGCGTGCAGCCCGATCCATCCTCAGTCCACAATAATCAGATAAGTCACAAAACAGCTCAAATTCCTTATTTCCATATTCCAATTCATAATTTATGAAATACTTTAACTTTTATTTAATTTTTGCAAAACCGGTGACTTAACATTTCAATAGTGTGATTTCAAATTCCAGGACTGAGATCAGTGATTAAGCAAGTATAGCTATCACATATATACTATCCCCTAGGGATACTACTGGTCGGCACAAGGCCCCAAACAAGGCTTACAGCCCACAAATATGTCAAACACAGTGTATTTCCATCACTAAAAGCATATTATCCATATCCGGGATGGACCAAGTCTCAATCCCTATTCAACAATCAATCCCGCACCCGCCACGGGGTGCAAGCCATACCCTACTAGTGTCACAATGTGCTAAGCTGGGGTTTCAAACCCTCAGGCTACCATATACACAAACTACTCACCTCTAGCTAGTCGTAGACTCGTCCGCAATGCCTTTTCCTTTAGAATTCGCTGCCTCGCGTGCAGAATCTATTCAAACCACAATAATTATGTCATTTACGGGTCAAAGAAGCATAACCCATTTCAATTTACATGAAAAACGCATAAATACACTAAGTTGGAAAAAATCCGACCCCGGGCCCGCTGTCCGAAAAATTTAGAAACTTATACCAACACGATTCTCGTCTCGCCACGATTCCGTGCATATAAAATTTATCGAAATCGGAGTTCGAATGGCCTTTCAAAACTCAAAATCTCGTTTTCAATACCTATGCCACAATTCTTCACAATTTCTACCCAAATTCATGAAGATTGATGTTAATTATACCATAAAATTATGTTTTTGAGTCAAGAATCTTACCTTCGATGATTACCCGTTGAAATCCCAGTGTTTTCCCATGAGTTCTTCTCTCTAGGGCTCAAAATTTGTATTTTGGGTGTGAAACCCGCGACTACACTGGTTCTGCAATTTAATTTCACTGCCAGACACATTTGCTCTACGCGTTCACGATGTCCCTCACGCGAACGCGATGGCCTGCTCAATTACTTCATCACGAACGCGACATCGGGTCACGTGAACGCGAAGCTCACTCTTCCCCGTCTACGCGTTCGCGACTCTCAGTCACGCGAACGCGAAGCTTCACCCCACACCGCCTATGCGAACGTGTAGGTCTTCATGCGAATGCGATGCCTTGGCCTGTCTAGCCTTCACGAACGCGACTGCCTTCACGCGAACGCGAAGGTCAAAACTCTGCTGCACTGACCTGCAATTTTCAGCAGGTTTTTCCAAGTTCCAAATGTCCGGTTGATGGTCCGAATACATCCCAAGGCCCCTGGTACCCCAAAGAAAACCACAAACACACTCCAAAACATGATACAGACTTGTTCCAATCATAAAAACACCCTCCTAAACATCAAAATCACCATTTTCACACGGATTCAAGCCTAAGTTTCTTCAAAACTTCCGAAAATAACATTCAATCCAAAACCCGATGAAACGACGTCCGAATGACCTAAAAGTTTGCAGACATATCCAAAATAACATAACGAAGCTACGAAAATTGTCGAAATTCCATTCCGACCCCCGGATCAAAATCTCACCTACCGTTCGTTTCGTCAAAATTCAACCTTAGCCAAGCCTAAAACTACACCGGACCTCCGAATTCGATTCCGATTGCTATCCTAAGTCATAAATGGTCCCCCAAAACTAGTCGAATCATCAGAATCCAATTCCGAGCACTCTAAATCAATAGTCAACTCTAGGTTGACTTCCTATATTCAAGCTTCCTTTAAAAAGGCTATTTGCTTCATTTTCAACCCGAATCACTCCTAACTCACCCGATACACTTTAATACTGATATAAAAGCATGAAATATGTAAATGCAAGGTAATAGGGTGGTAATTCCCGTAACGACAGGCCGGGTCGTTACACATCTAGAAGTAGGTTTGAGATGATATAAGAAAATAATATCATTATTATGGCATGAATGGTCATTGATCACGTACCTATTATATGCCAAATATTTTGGCATTGTAATTATTAAAAGACAATAGTAATGTAAGAAGCAGATCTTGCATATAATTGTGACCATGACCATAATGATATAACTTTCTCTTTAATAGAGATATTCACCATATGGATGTTGATAAATATGTGGTAGTACCAAATTAATTGAGAGCTCTGGAATAGCCAATTATTACTATTTTGGAGAAATACAATTGATTACCAATAATGTATTGTGTTGTAGTAACCCCCACTTCCAACCGAGAGGTTGTGAGTTCGAGTCTCCCCAAGAGCAAGGTGGGAAGTTCTTGGAGGGAAAGTATTCGCGAAAGCGGTTGATTATATTGAGACTATAAATAAAGGAAAGATTTAATATCTTCTATTACTACAACTTGTGTATGTGAAAAGCTACCCGCTTTATTCTCCTATTTGTACTACACAAATAAAAGAATACCACAATAAAGTGGATGTATATTGATATAAAAACTTATATCATAATGAACTTGGAGTTTATTGATAATTGCACACGTCATGGTATAAATATGAAGTTTATCAATATTGATAATTTATTCAGTTGGCATAGTTGGTTTACCCATATCAATTTAAGTATGATGTGTAAAAATAAAAGAGAATTCACATGGGTAAATATTAAAGAACTAGAAAGTTCTTTACGAATTCTCTTATGTTGGTTTGTTTTCATAAATTAATATACCAACTAAAACTGGGATTGAATCCCATGAATGCTGGAAATATCAAAGGTGAATATGGGCTCATTCACCTGCCATGTATACCACATAAGATGCATCTATGAGATGGTTACATATGCAATTATTATTATCCCGCAACCTGGTCGGTGTGTGCGAGGTAACTTGCTCATTAATTTAATTTCGAGCATAATTTCCAAATTTCCTATTCAAGATAGTTTATCTTGATAAGTTGGTTTACATCACAGTTGGTTTAGCAAAATGATTTATTGAGTGCCTCCACTTAATAGCTAAACTATTGCTTATGAGAATAAAGTTTATATATATATATTAGTTTGATATACGTTATATACGAAAGTATATTATTTTCCAGTTTGATACATATTATATACGAAAGTATATTATTTTCTCCCCTCACTGTGGTTCAGGTCAGGAACAAAATAATTCTATCTTATTATTATTAATGTATGGTGTATATTTTGATTAACACCATAACGCACAAAGATGTATTCTCAAAGTTGAGGAAACAAGTTAGTTTTTCTAACATGAGGGGGAGATATGAAAAACAATTGAGAAAAAGTTACGAAGAACGAATTATCGTTTCTACATCTAGATCCTCAATAAGATAATATGAACCTGAAGTTCATAAAAGGGTAATTCATTTTTAATATATTGCAAAGCATGCCGGACGCATTTGCTGACCCAAAGAAAGTAACTATATTCTTATTGCAAATGCTCATATTAAGTCCTAGAAGGGCAAAGTTTATAGTACGCCTAAAGCACATAGAGAAATCGATTTTAAATAAACTTCTTGACAAAGAAGATGAACAAATGATCAAAATGATCATAATAAAGGAGGCAAGTGATCTAGAAAATCACATGACATAACACTTCATAAAATCTCATGAGAGATTCAGGTACCTGAATATATGAATTGGAGAGATCTCTATGTTATGTCCGTATGAAAACAAGGAGGTTGGAACCGATATAAAATGTTTGTCGACGGCATTGATTGTAGTGCTAAATATATGTGAGGATCTTAAGTCCAGAGAAATAATTCAAGTAGATTTGGTTTCATATGAATGCAATTTTGAACATGTAGTTCAAATACTTGAAAGTATAACGTCAATGATATGTGCAATCAGTTTTCAATATTTTATATGTCTAGCATGACATAAAAATTTGATATGCATCCAAAGTCTATTTTATGGCTTATATGACTTAACTTATATGTTAATCCATGAAGGATTTAAGTTACTTGAAGCATATACAATTCTTGATCTTGAAGTACCACATTGTCAGTGCAAATTGTGCATATATGTATCTTGCTATAATTATAAGCATGATAATATGATAGTATGAATCTCTTTGGAGATATTGAAGAGCCATTCCACGACATTATATATTTATCAAGACTGATGATTTCAAGGTGCAATATATTCATTCAAGTTAATATGGCCAATTTGTTAATCAAATCTCTACCAAAGATCTTTAGAAGATGGTGCACAAGATTGGAATACAAATGCTTAAGGATGTGAATTGATGCTCTCATCAGGGGGAGTTAATACGCGTTGTACTCTTTTTCCCTTACAAGGTTTTGTCCCACTGGGTTTTCCTTGCAAGATTTTTAACGAGGCAACCAAAAGGCGTATTATTAAATATGTGTACTCTTTTTCCTTTTCTAGAATTTTTTTCCACTGGGTTTTATTTTAGTTAAGGTTTTAACGAGGCACACTATCTGTTGAATAGACATTCAGGGGGGGTGTTATAAATAGAATTCTATTTATGGTGAATGTCCATATTTAGAGAGATTCTAGGGTTTATTACTTGGTGGCTATGTCAAACTCTCCCTATAAATAGAGGGTTCTATTCCATTGTAATTCATCCGAAAATTCAATAAGAATTTCCCCTCTCTTTTTCTCTGCAATTTTATTCTTCTTCTTTTATTATTTTATAACACAATCAATTATTTTACTAAACATTCTCCTTCTCTATTGGCCTTTCCAAGCTATAATATCCTTGCACTTCTTCCCCCAATAAGCGTAAATTTCATTTTATACAAAAAGGTGGTAATGATGGCATATTGGCTTTGACCAAACATTTACTTTTCAATTAAGTTTGTATATACGTATATATATATATATATATATATATATATATATATATATATATATATATATATATATATATATATATATATATATATATATAAAATAAATTATCAGTGTACAAAAATATACTAGATAAACTGTCATTATACAAAAAAAAGAAAGACAGCAATATATACTAAATAAGCAGTCATTATACAATTTGTATACAATAGACTGTCACTATCGTAAACATGTATGTCACAACCCAAAATCTAACCATGATTGTGATGGCGCTTATTGTGTTACAATGCAAGCCTATTTCCAAAATATTACTACAAATTTGATGATAAGAATTAATAAAAATATTTTCAATAATTTAATTCGTGATAAGCTAAACCAACTCTAAATATAAATAATAAAAATATGGAAACGAGTCCCGAACATCGGGGTGTCACTAAGTCATGAGCGTCTAAAACTATAAACTAAGAAATATAATTGTCTTAAATAAGAAATAACAAGATGAGTAACAAGGTCATGCGGACGCTAGCAGCTATAGTCACGACCCAAACCCGGTCGTGATGGCGCCCAACACTAAAGCTAGGCAAGCCAGACCAATAACTGTTTCCAAATAGAAAACTAGTCCCAAAAGGACGAATTCAAGAAGAATATAAGAGTACATGATAATACTCCATTAACAATAGTATATTTAAATACTGAGAAGTGCGAACAACGAAATGACACTCCTAAAAGATCTGGGTCACGAGTCTAGAGCCTCTAAGCAAAATCTGAATAGTAATAGGAATACTGAATAAAATACTCAAGTCTGGGAATATATATAAAAATAACTGAAATAAAGAGAGAAGCTAGGTCCTGCGAACGCCAACAACTACCTCAGCAACTCGAATATACTCTGAATAAGCTGGAAAGCTCATCTAACCTTCCTGTGTATCTGAATCTGCACACAAAGGTGCAGGGAATAGGGGTGAGTACTAAGTACTCAGTGAGTAAAAAGTATATATATATATATATATATATATATATATATATATATATATATATATATATATATATATATATATATATATATATATATATATATATATATATATATATATATATATATATATATATATATATTGAGGATGAATAATTATTGGACCATTAGAGAGTGTCAGAGTTGACCATCTCTTCTCTACACCTTCAGGATTAGGCGGGATACTCACTGAGTACACATTTATTACGTACTCTTACTACACTTCTGTGCATTTTTGTTGCACAGGTATACATACCTCTAGCAGCCTACGGGGCATAGTAGCGTTGATGATTTTGGGACTAGGTGAGCGGCATTGTTCGAGGCGACCCGCATCTAGTGTAGTTTCTTTTAGCATTTTGTATCTTATTCTCTGTCCATTGTATTTCGGATAGGTGTTGTATTTTATTTTCCTTATCAGTAGTTGCTCATGTAATTATGACACCGAGTTCTGGGATGTAATTGGATTTATTTAGAAATTTTAAAAGTTGATTTAATATTTCCTTATTTATTTGTAGGAACATACTGAGTATTGTTTTAATCATAATAAAGAGATTCTTTCGAAATTATTAAAAATAAGAATGTAATTAAACATTTTAGTTGGCTGGCCTGACAGCAATGTCCGCGCCACCATGACCCTTAATGGATTTTGGGTAGTGACAGGATGGACTGGTTATCACCCTATCATGCTATCTTGGGCCGCCATGCCAAGACCATGACCATAGCCTTACCATATTTGCACTATTTAGAGTGGGGAAGCACTCTAATTTATTCTACCCGTGGTCATTTCGTATGTGAAGGCTCGACGTATTGTTGAGAAGGGGTGTTTGGCCTATTTGGCCTATATTCGTGATTATAGTGCTGAGGTTCCCTCTATCGATTTTGTGCCCGTTGTTTGTGATTTCCCTGATGTTTTCGTTCAGACTTGCTGGGTATGTCGCCCGGCATGGATATTGATTTCTGCATTGATCTGGTTCCAGGTACTCAGCCTATTTCTATTCCACCATATCGTATGGCCCCGCCGGAGTTGAAGGAGTTAAAGAGCAGTTACAGGATTGGCTTGAGAATGGTTTCATTAGACCCAGTGTGTCTCCTTGAAGTGCACTGGTGTTATTTGTCAAGAAGAAGGATGTGTCAACGAGAATGTGTATTGATTACTGGCAACTGAGCAAAGTAACAGTCAAGATTAGGTATCCATTTTAGAGGATTGGTGATTGGTTTGATCAGCTTCAGGGTGCCAAGGTATTTTCAAAGATTAACTTGAGATCCTGTCACACCTCCTTTTTTGCCACTACACCCCGTGAATGGTACAATAATTTTTTTTTCCAATTAAAGGACAATCGAAATGGGATTCGTTTATTAAGAGATTAAGAGTCTCCACTTAGGAGATTTATGGTGACCGAAGTCACTGGTTTGAATTCTGAATCGAGGAAGGGTTTGACTCTGTTTAATAATCGCGAACCAAAAATCCGAGTAACGAATTGTGTTAACCCGTGAGAAGGTGTCAGGTACTCCCGAGTTCCGTAGTTCTAGCACGGTCGCTCAACTATTGTATTTGATTTTATATGATTTCAAAACAGGTTCTAACTTATGTGCCTTTTATTAGAAACCATCTTTATTCTTTACTTTAATAAGAATTGCAACGTCGTGAAAATGCGTCTCAAACCATGTCGCACCAGTGCACCCGTGGTTGTCAAAACACTTGGACACTATTGAGATTTGGATTTAGGTCACATAAATGTGAACCCAAATTTTAGGAAGGTAATTTTATTAAAGTGCGCGCCTAAAGAGACTAATGCATTTTTATCTTTGGAGAAGGCCATGAATTCGCTAAACGGCTCATCCCGAAGTGTAAAATTAATACAAGCATTTAACGAGGGCCCTGTAATTTTGTATTTTTATTTGGCGAGGGTGGTCTCATAATTTTATTAATTAAAGGACAAACCTAAAGCAACTAGGATTTTCTATATTTATTTGTCTCAAAAAAGAAACCCTAATTAATTATGAATTGAATTATGCTATGTTAAACAAAGAATTGAAAACTCTCATTCAAAACCAAATAACGAATCCGCTGGTACATAATTGTTGACCCAGACCTCAATACAACCCATTGAAAGGAAGATACTTGGGCACAACATGAGTGAAAGTAGGCTCGGGCAGCTTAGTGCCTTAGGCCTAGGTCGAAGCCCCTAAGCGTGAACAGAGCAACAACCCAGGCGACTGTGATGTAATAATGAAGCAATTTGATTCCAAAACAATTGTTAACTTAAAAATCTAATCAAAATCTACTAATTACCAGGGCTTAAGCAGCAATATTGAAACAACCAACTATCCCTTGAACACGATAATTCCACCTTACTGAAAATCAGACTCATCACAATCCCATTTAATTACCGACTGAAACTGAACATAACCACTACAAGTTTCATCTAGTTCATGAGTTACTTGCTAAACAAACTTATGAAGCAATTGACAGTAAATCAACTAAGCTAACATGATTATAATGAAATCAACTCAGGTAACAATCCATTACCAATTAAGGATTCAATCAGTGTAAATCACTAAAAAACAATCTTAATTACAATCCAAATATTATAGTCAATTATAATGAAAGTATTATAACAACTGAAGCTTCCAATGAATTAAGCCTCTATTTCATTTCATTTCAGCTGAGATTCTACATGATATTAAGATTCAGAACATGTACCCGGAGATCAGAGATTAACAGGAAGAAGCAGAAGTTAGCACAGTAGCAGTACAACAAATTTCAGCCCAGAAATGACTCCACAATAGCCGAGCAAGTGAATTTATTAGCTTAAGAGAATTTTGAAATGAAATCAGATCCAAAAATTCGAACACAAGCAGATCAAATAGACTTAAATGCACTTAAAATTGCACCCAGGCATTTCAGGAACTTTTCAACAATTAGAAAACACTTGAAAACCCCAATCAAACTTGAAAACCCAAACCAAATCAGTCACTGAATCTCAAACTATCAAATAATGAACTAAGATAGGAAAACTAGCAACTAGACTTGAACTTAGGCTATAAGTTCCCAATGGAACAATATATTTTTGGTTTTCTCTAGTGAATTTATTTGTTTTTTTGTATTTTTTCATTGAGAACTAAGAACTAGAAGAAGATTTGGACCTAGAATGTGAATTTCAGATATGAAACTGGAAGAGTATTATTTTGGGGGGTAGGGGGGGATTTTTATGGATAAAAAACTTGCTCATAAAGACACCATTTGTGCCTTTATATAGGCAGAAATGGGACATCTTTCAGATTGTTATTTACACTATATGTCCCTCCCTTTTTATTCAAGTAGTCCCTTATCTTCTAACTTGTTATCCAAGTTACACCCCTAAATTACAAGAATATGCACCAAAATCCTTGTCACGACCCGGATTTTTCCCCCAATATCGGGATCGTGATGGCGCCTACTCGTGGTAGCTAGGCAAGCCACTGAATTCGTACAATCCTGTTTCTGACATAATTTTAATTAAATAAATGCGGAATACTTTATCGAAATGAAAATGATAAATCACACTGTAGAAATCATACTGAAATCCTCTACCCAAGACTTGGAGTCACCAACTCACAAACTACTATGGAATACTACACATAAAAGTCTGAAGAAAATATAACATAATTCTGTTCGTCTCGGAATAATGAGACTACAACTATAAACATAAATAGAGAAAGAGACGCCGGGCCTGCGAACGTCTGCAAGCTACCTCGGTCTCAAATGTAATCAACTCCCACGCAATCTATTTACTGCTGCTGCTGCTGCTGCTCCCGATCGTAACCTGGACCTGTGCAAAAACGCACAGAAGTGTAGCATCAGCACAACCGACCCCATGTGCTGGTAAGTGCCTGGCCTATCCCGGCGAAGTAGTGACAAGCCTAGGACCAGACACCCACATAAACCCGTGCAATTCAATATATATATGTGTACCACAAAATAACAAGAAATAATCAAGTATTAACACGATAAGGAATATCTTAAAGAATTCAACAATTAACCACAGTTAATAATTTCACAAGGAAAAACAAAGTGTAATGTAAACACAAATAATATCAATTCAAGGAATAGCAAACAGTTGCACGGCATCACCCTTCGTGCTTTTACTCTCATCCTCACATCCATAGTACGGCATGATCCTTCGTACATGGTTCAATAATAGGGCACGGCATGATCCTTCGTGCATAATCAATAATAAACATGGCACGGCATGATCCTTCGTGCATAATCAATAATAAACATGGCACGGCATGATCCTTCGTGCATAATCAATAATAAACATGGCACGACATGATCGCTTCGTGCATAATCAATAATAAACATGGCACGGCATGATCCTTCGTGCATAATCAATAATAAACATGGCACGGCATGATCCTTCGTGCATAATCAATAATAAACATGGCACGGCATGATCCTTCGTGCATAATCAATAATAAACATGGCACGGCATGATCGCTTCGTGCATAATCAATAATAAACATGGCACGGCATCACCATTCGTGCATTATCACTCTTCCTCACCCACATAACAATCACGATTAAGGGCAAAGAAAGAAACGATAATTCATAAACCGTCCCATCAAGGGCAACCGATAATTTTCTTCACAACAAGTCCTAACAAGGAAGAACAATAACAATTCATCTCGTAATATATCTCAAATAATCATTTTCCCAAAGACTCACGGTCATACTAGACGCCAGTGTATGGATGCTCGTCACCACAGCCCATACACCGCACTCGATCACATAACACATAACACATAATCCTATTCCCTCAAGCTAGGATAGAACAAACACTTACCTCGAGTGCTTATGAACAATTCAATCCGTGGATATGTCTTTTCTTTCAATTTGGCTCCAATTCGACCGTATCTATACACAATTGATTTAATATCATCAATTCTACTCCACACACTAATTCTTAATACCAAATAACACTTTTACAACATTCTGCCATGAATAGTAAATTTCAACCCCGGGCCCACATGGTCGGAATTCGGGGTTATGACTAAAATCCGGTTATCCATTCCCCCACGAGTTCATATATATGATTTGTTTCAAAATCGGACCTCAATTCGAGGTCCAATTCCCTAATTTATGAAAAACCCTATTTTCTAACAAAAACAAGAATTTTACCATGAAAACATTTGATTTCTAATGAAAAACATGTTTAATGATGTTAGGAATTGAAAGAATTAAGTAAAAAGTGACTTACAATCGATTTGATGAAGAAGAAATCCTTGAAGAATCGCAAATGGGTGTTTTGGTTTTGTAAAAATGTGAAGAAATGAGTGAAATCCGTGTTTTTCAGGTCTCTGTGTTCGCATTTGCGAACATGGGTTCGCAATTGCGAACCCCGACCAATTTCTGGAGTTTGAAAAATAAGCTAAGGGTGGGAAGTTCGCATTTGCGAACTTTTCTTCGCATTTGCGAACAGTTCGCATTTGCGAACTAATGTTCGCATTTGCGAACACATGCTGCACAAGGCATTGTTCGCATTTGGACTGTTACTCTCGCATTTGCAAGAAAAAGTTCGCATTTGCGAACTTGAGGCTTCCTGTGCAGGATCGCATTTGCGACCCATTGTTCGCATTTGCGAACCCAGGCCATCTGAGGGCTATTTCGCATTTGCGACTAATTGTTCTCTTTTGTGAACTTAGCATGATCCTGGAACTCTTCGCAATTGCGAGTATTTCTTCGCAATTGCGAAGATATCAGCTAGGGCAAAATACCAGTTGTGTTATTTTTCAGAATTTGCTCCAACAGCCTATCAAATCTTTACCGAGCCCTCGGGCTCCAAACCAAACATGCACACAACCTCGAAAACACATTATGGACTTGTTCGTGCGATCATATCGCCAATATCACTTCGTTTTAATCAAATCGAGCCTCAAACTCATGATTTTCATACTTTTGATTTTCAAAACTTCTTAACTTGGAACTCAAGGTCCAAAACATCTCAAACGACATCCAAATGTCACCAAACTTTACGGAAATCACATATATAATATTTAAGACTTGTACCGGGCGTCGGAACCAAAATACGAGCCCGATACCAATGTCTATCAATTTATTTCCTTTAATAATTGCATCAAAAACAATTTCACATAAAAATTCATAACTTGGGCTCTAGGCCTCAGAATTCGACTCCGGACACATGTCCAAGTCCCATATTTTCCTACGGACCTCTCGGGACCATCCAATCTCGGGTCGGATCCGTTTACCAAAAATGTTGACCGAAGTCAACCATATCAATATTAATATCATTTTTATCCAAATTTCTCATAGAATTCATATTTTCTATCACAAAATCTTTCCGGCTACATGCTCGGATCGTGCACGTAAATCGAGGCAACATATAATGAGGTTTTCAAGGCCTCGGAAGCTCGAAATTATTAATAAAATAAGTGATGACCCTTTGGGTCGTCACAATCTCCACCTCTAAAACAACCGTTCGTCCTCGAACGGACAAAAGAAAGAAGTACCTGAGTCAGGAAACAAGTGTGGGTAACGGCTCCGCATATCGGACTCGGACTCCCAGGTCGATGCCTCAGGAGGCTGACCTCTCCACTGAACACGCACAGAAGGATAACTCTTCGACCTCAACTGTCGAACCTGCCGATCTAGAATAGCCACCGGCTCCTCCTCGTAGGATAGATCATTGTCCAATTGGACAGTACTGAAGTCTAACACATGTGTGGGATCGCCGTGGTATCTCCGAAGCATAGATACGTGAAAAACTGGATGCACGGCTGATAAGCTAGGTGGCAAAGCTAATCTGTAAGCCACCCCTCCCACTCTGTCTAGAATCTCAAATGGGCCAATATACCTAGGGCTGAGCTTGCCCTTCTTCCCAAACCTCGTCACGCCCTTCATAGGCGACACCCGGAGCAATACTCGTTCACCAACCATGAAATCTACATCTCGAACCTTACGATCCGCGTAAGTCTTTTGCCTAGACGGGGCTGAACGCAATCTCTCTCGAATAGTCTTGACCTTATCCAAGGCCTCTCGAACTAAGTCTGTACCTAACAACCGAGCCTCTCCGGGTTCAAACCATCCAACGGTGATCGACATCGCCTACCATACAACGCCTCGTACGGGGCCATCCGGATGCTAGATTGGTAGCTGTTATTGTAGGCGAACTATGCTAATGGCAACTGGTCCCACGAGCCTCCGAAATCAATAACACGGGCTCGAAGCATGTCTTCGAGAATACGAATAGTCCTCTCGGACGGCCATCCGTCCGAGGATGAAATGCTGTACTCGGCTGAACCCTGAGTGCCTAATTCTCGCTGAACCGCTCTCCGGAACCGCGAGGTAAGCCGCGTACCCCGATCGGAGATAATAGATGCGGCACCCCATGGAGACGAACAATCTCCCTAATGTAAATCTCCGCTAACCTCTCCGACGAGTAGGAGACGAATACTGGAATAAAGTGTGCTGACTTGGTCAGCCTATCAACAATGACCCAAATAGCATCAAATTTCCTCCGAGTCAAAGGAAGTCCAGTAACGAAGTCCATAGTGATCCGCTCCCGTTTCCACTCGGGAATTTCAATCCTCTGGAATACACCACCAGGTCTCCTGGTGCTCATATTTCACCTGCTGACAATTTAGACACCGAGCGACATACGCAACGATATCTTTCTTCATCCTGCGCCACCAATAGTGCTGCCGTAAGTCCTGGTACATCTTCGCGGCGCCCGGGTGAATAGAATACCGCGAACTGTGGGCCTCTGCTAAGATCAACTCTCGGATCCCTTCGACATTGGGCACACAAACTCGACCCTGCAATTTCAATACCCCATCATCATCTAGGTTTACCTGTGTGGCACCTCCCCGCTGTATTGTATCTCTCGACTCACGCAAATGAGGATCATCAAATTGCCTCTCACGGATACGCTCTAATAAAGAAGAACGAGCGGCCGTGTAGGCTAACACCCTTCTAGGCTCAGAAATGTCTAATCTCACGAACCGGTTGGCTAAGGCCTGGACATCTAGAGCTAATGGTCTCTGACTGACCGGAATGTATGCAAGACTACCCATGCTGGCATACTTTCTACTCAATGCATCGGCCACCACGTTGGCCTTACCCGGGTGATATAAGATAGTAACATCATAGTCTTTTAGCAACTCTAACCATCTCCGCTGTCGTAGATTCAACTCCTTTTGCTTGAACAAGTACTGTAGGCTTTTGTGATCAGTGTACACCTCGCATGTCACACCGTATAGATAATGCCTCCGGATCTTTAAGGCATGAACCACTACTGCTAACTCAAGATCATGAACTGGATAATTCTTCTCATGTATTTTTAACTGCCTCGAAGCATAAGTGATAACCTTACCATCATGCATCAATACCGCTCCAAGCCCTGTACGAGATGCGTCGCAATAAACTGTATAAGGCCCTACACCTGTAGGTAGTACCAATACTGGTGCGGTGGTCAAGGTTGTCTTGAGCTTCTGAAAGCTCGCCTCACACTCCTCGACCACTGAGCTGAACACCCTTACGGGTCGACTCGGTCATCGGAGCGCAATGGAAGAAAACCCCTCTACAAAACGACGGTAGTAACCTGCTAATCCCGAGAAACTCCGTATCTCGATCCACTGAAGGCTGGTCGAGGCCAACTCTGCATCGCCTCGATCTTCTTTGGGTCTACTGAATACCTTCCACAATACGATGTGACCCGAAATGCTACCGAACTCGGCCCGAACTCACGTTTAGAAAATTTGGCATATAGGTGGTTATCTTTCAGAGTCTGAAGAACCACTCTGAGGTGCCTGCTCGTGCTCTTCCTGGCTGCGGGAGTACACCGGGATGTCATCTATAAAGACTATCACGAACGGATCTAAGTAAGGCCTGAATACTCGATTCATC
The DNA here is from genome assembly GCA_032618575.1 of Nicotiana noctiflora. Taxonomy (NCBI): domain Eukaryota; kingdom Viridiplantae; phylum Streptophyta; class Magnoliopsida; order Solanales; family Solanaceae; genus Nicotiana; species Nicotiana noctiflora. Next base: position 30,309 of record JASVEL010006534.1, on the reverse strand, counting down.
AACTCCGTGAATGCTGCTGGGGCATTGGTCAACCCGAAAGACATGACCGAGAACTCATAATGCCCATATCTAGAGCGAAAGGCTGTCTTAGGAATGTCAGCCGCCCTGATCTTCAGCTGATGGTAGCCCGATCTCAAGTCTATCTTAGAGAATACCCTCGCTCACTGGAGCTGGTCAAACAAATCATCAATCCTCGGCGGTGGATATTTATTTTTGATAGTCACCTTGTTTAGTTGCCGGTAATCAATACACGTCCGCGTCGAGCCATCCTTCTTCTTTACAAATAATACGAGGGCACCCCATGGCAACACTGGGCCCGATAAAACCCTTCTCAAGAAGGTCCTGCAGCGATCCTTCGACTCCTTTAATTCGGCGGGGCCGTACGATAGGGTGGAATAGAGATGGGGCGAGTGCCGGTGCCGGATCAATACGGAAGTCAATATCCCTGTCGGGTGGCATGCCGGCAGTCTGAAGGAAAAACCTCGAGAAACTCCTGCAATAGGAGCTGAATCAATGGAAGGAACCACGCGCTGGAATCACGAACATAAGCCAAATAAGCTAAACACCCGCTTCTCGACCATACGTCGAGCCTTAACATAAGAAATAACGGTGCGAACGGAGTGGCTTGAGGTACCCTTCCACTCTAGCCGGGGTGATTCTGGCAAGGCTAAGGTCACTATCTTAGCATGACAATCAAGAATAGCATGGTATGGGGACAACCAGTCCATCCCCGATATGACATCAAAATCTACCATATCCAAGAGCAACAGATCAACACGGGTCTCAAGACCCCAAATATAACTACGCACGAACGATGCACCCGATCGACTACAATGGAGTCACCCACTGGTGTAGCCACATAAACTGGAATATCCAGAGCATAGCTGGGCACAGCCAAATACGGTGCAAAGTAGGAAGACACATAGGAATAGGTAGATCCGGGGTCAAATAATACTGAAGCACCTCTGTCACACACAAGAATAGTACCTGTAATCACAGCATCTGATGCCTCTGCCTCTGGGCCTGGCTGGTAAAGCATAGAATCGGGGATCTGCACCTCCCCTCTGAGCTGCGTCTCTAGGACGACCATCAGCTGGCTGACCTCTACCTCTGGCTGGACGGTCTCCACCTCTACGGTCTCGACCTCCGCCTCTATAATCTCTACCCCCGCCTCTGGCTGGCTGGGCAGGCTGAGGGTCAGCTGGGGACTGAATCATAGGACGAGGACCTCGGCTGTCGAGAGTTGCCCGCTGCTATAGGGCAATTCCGATAAAATGACACGGGTCGCCACAAGCCGTAGCAACTGCTTGGGCGATAGGGGCTGCTGGCCACGACGACTGAATGGCCTCCGCGGACGCTGCGAAGAGGCCGAGCACTAATAGGAGGCTGGTCTGAATAATACCCCGAGAACCACGATCACCGATCCACCGCGCGAAGACCGAAGGGCGGAATGAAAAGGCACGGAAGGACCGGCCTCTGTCAAAGGATTCTGTGCCACCAGAGGAAGAACTACCAAATCTGCCGGAATGACGAGGGCCTCTTATCCGAAGAATAACCGCCTCCCCAGCGAGAGCCGTCTCGACTGCGTGCGTTGCGTTGGTCGCCTCACGAAATGATATGTCACTCCCCACGCCCGTAGCCATCTGGAGTCTAATCGGATGATTAAGCCCATCTATAAACTTGCGGACCCTCTCCCGCTCGGTGGGAAGTATCACTACTGCATGACGAGCCAAGTCGATAAATCTCGTCTCATACTGTGTAACTGTCATAGTGCCCTGGTGGAGGCGCTCAAACTGCCTCCGAAGTAAATCCCGCTGAGTAGTAGGGAGAAACTTCTCCATAAATAGTTCCGCAAACTGGTCCCATGATAGAGCTGGGGACCCTGCTGGTCGAGTCAGGCAATAATCTCTCCACCAAGTCTTGGCGGATCCTGCAAGTCTGAAGGTACAGAAATCAACTCCGTTTGTCTCCACGATCCCCATAGTCTTGAGAATCTCGTGGCAACTGAATAAAAAGTCCTGAGGATCCTCTGATGCGGCTCCACTGAATGTAGTGGTAAATAGCTTGGAGAACCGATCAAGCCTCCATAACGAATCAGAAGTCATGGCCGCTCCATCACCGGCATGAGCTGCGGTACCTGACTGAGTGGCCACAGCTGGCTGAATTACTGGTGCCTGAGGCTGAGGAGCTACCGGCTCCGGAGTATGAGCAATAGGAGTCTGGGCCCCTCCTTCCAGCCTGAGAAGCGGCTGGTGCAACTGATAATAAGCCTGCTCTGGCAACGCTGTCCATAAATCTCGCTATCCTGACCAAAGCCTCCCGAAGATGCGGGGTAATTAAAGCCTCTCCTGGGACCTGAGCTGGGCCCACTAGAGCTGCTGGGACTGGAACCTCCTCGTCAATCTCAATATGAGGCTCCACCTCTGGGGTAGCTGCCTGGGGCTGAGCTCTACCCCTACCACGGCCTCTGATACGGCCTCGACCCCTGCCCCTCACAGGAGCTGTCTGGGGCTCAGGCTGCTGGTCGGCGGACGAAGAAGTGCGTGTCCTTACCATCTGCGAAAGGACAGAATAGAAATTCAATCAGTAATTGAGGAACAAGTCGCACGACAAGAAAGAACAAATGAGAGACTTTTTCCTAACTCAATAGACTCTGGAGGACAAGTAGAGACGTCTCCGTACCTACCTCTCAAACTCTACTAAGCTTGTTCGTGAGTGGTGAGACCTATGTAACCTAGAGCTTCGATACCAACTTGTCACGACCCGGATTTTCCCCCAACATCGGGATCGTGATAGCGCCTACTCGTGGTAGCTAGGCAAGCCACTGAATTCGTACGATCCTGTTTCTGACATAATTTTAATTAAATAAATGCGGAATACTTTATCGAAATGAAAATGATAAATCACACTGTAGAAATCATACTGAAATCCTCTACCCAAGACTTGGAGTCACCAACTCACAAACTACTTATGGAATACTACACATAAAAGTCTGAAGAAAATATAACATAATTCTGTTCGTCTCGGAATAATGAGACTACAACTATAAACATAAATAGAGAAAGAGACGCCGGGCCTGCGGACGTCCGCAAGCTACCTCGGTCTCAAATGTAATCAACTCCCGCGCAATCTATTTACTGCTGCTGTCTGCTGCTTCCTGATCGTAACCTGGACTGTGCAAAAACGCACGAAGTGTAGCATCGACTGCGACAGACCCAGTGTCTTTGGTAAGTGCACTGGCCTATCCGTAGTAGTGACAAGCCTAGGACCGGATACCCACATAAACTGTGCAATTCAATATATATATGTGTACCACAAAATAACAAGAAATAATCAAGTATTAACACTAATAAGGAATATCTTAAAGAATTCAACAATTAACCACGGTTAATAATTTCACAAGGAAAAACAATGTGTAATGTAAACACAAATAATATCAATTCAAGGAATAGCAAGCAGTTGCACGGCATCACCGCCGTGCTTTTACTCTCGTCCTCGCATCCGTAATACGGCATGATCCTTCGGTACATGGTTCAATAATAGAACACGGCATGATCATCCGTGCATAATCAATAATAAACATGACGCGGCATGATCGTTCGTTCATAATCAATAATAAACATGGCACGGCATGATCCTCGTGCATAATCAATAATAAACATAGCACGGCATGATCCTTCGTGCATAATCAATAATAAACATGGCACGGCATGATGCTTCGTGCATAATCAATAATAAACATGGCACGGCATGATCCTTCGTGCATAATCAATAATAAACATGGCACGGCATGATCGCCGTGCATAATCAATAATAAACATGCACGGCATGATCCTCGTGCATAATCAATAATAAACATGCACGGCATGATCCTCGTGCATAATCAATAATAAACATGGCGGCATCACCCTCGTGCATTATCTCTCTTCTCGCCACATAACAATCACGGTTAAGGGCAAAGAAAGAAACAGATAATTCATAAACCGTCCCATCAAGGACAACCAATAATTTTCTTCACGACAAGTCCTAACAAGGAAGAACAATAACAATTCATCCGTAATATATCTCAAATAATCATTTTCCCAAAGACTCACGGTCATACTAGACGCCGGTGTATGGATGCTCGTCACCACAGCCCATACACCGCACTCGATCACATAACACATAACACATAATCCTATTTAGGATAGAACAAACACTTACCTCGAGTGCTTATGAACAATTCAATCCGTGGATATGTCTTTTCTTTCAATTTGGCTCCAATTCGACCGTATCTATACACAATTGATTTAATATCATCAATTCTACTCCACAAACTAATTCTTAATACCAAATAACACTTTTTCAACATTCTGCCATGAATAGTAAATTTCAACCCGGGCCCACATGGTCGGAATTCGGGGTTATGACTAAAATCCGGTTACCCATTCCCCCACGAGTTCATATATATGATTTGTTTCAAAATCGGACCTCAATTCGAGGTCCAATTCCCTAATTTATGAAAAACCCTATTTTCTAACAAAAACAAGAATTTTACCATGAAAACATTTGATTTCTAATGAAAAACATGTTTAATGATGTTAGGAATTGAAAGAATTAAGTAAAAAGTGACTTACAATCGATTTGATGAAGAAGAAATCCTTGAAGAATCGCAAATGGGTGTTTTGGTTTTGTAAAAATGTGAAGAAATGAGTGAAATCCGTGTTTTTCAGGTCTCTGTGTTCGCATTTGCGAACATGGGTTCGCAATTGCGAACCCCGACCAATTTCTGGAGTTTGAAAAATAAGCTAAGGGTGGGAAGTTCGCATTTGCGAACTTTTCTTCGCATTTGCGAAGCCAAGGCAAAACTGGGAAGTTCGCATTTGCGAACTATTGTTCGCAATTGCGAACACATGCTAAATATGGGGAGGTTCGCATTTGCGAACTATTGTTCGCATTTGCGAACCCAGGCAGAATAGTGGCGAGTTCGCATTTGCGAACTATAGGTTCGCATTTGCGAACCAAGGCGGCTCGTGGGGACCTTCGCAAATGCGAACAATTGTTCGCATTTGCGAACAAGGCAGGCTTCGCATTTGCGATCAATTGTTCGCATTTGCGAGCATTGCCTTACACTGTCCACTTCGCAATTGCGAGAAATTCTTCGCAATTGCGAAGCCAACAGCTGGGTGAAAAACCAGCAGTGCAAAAATTCAGAATTTCATCCAACGACCTATCAAATCTTTACCCGAGCCCCCCGGGCTCCAAACCAAACATGTACACGACCTCAAAAACACATTATGGACTTGTTCGTGCGATCATATCGCCAATATCACTTCGTTTTAATCAAATCGAGCCTCAAACTCATGATTTTCATACTTTTGATTTTCAAAACTTCTTAACTTGGAACTCGAGGTCCAAAACATCTCAAACGACATCCAAATGTCACCAAACTTTACAGAAATCACATATATAATATTTAAGACTTGTACCGGGCGTCGGAACCAAAATACGAGCCCGATAGCAATGTCTATCAATTTATTTCCTTTAATAATTGCATCAAAAACAATTTCACATAAAAATTCATAACTTGGGCTCTAGGCCTCGGAATTCGACTCCGGACACATGTCCAAGTCCCATATTTTCCTACGGACCTCTCGGGACCATCCAATCTCGGGTCGGATCCGTTTACCAAAAATGTTGACCGAAGTCAACCATATCAATATTAATATCATTTTTATCCAAATTTCTCATAGAATTCATATTTTCTATCACAAAATCTTTTCGGCTACATGCTCGGATCGTGCACGTAAATCGAGGCAACATATAATGAGGTTTTCAAGGCCTCAGAAGCTCGAAATTATTAATAAAATAAGTGAGGACCCTTTGGGTCGTCACAATTCTAGAAGAATCTAAACTATTCTAGTATGATCTACTGCATTCTTTACTATCTAGGAATACCCAAAATACCTCTTGAACATCCCCTAAAATTACTTAAATAAGTCACAATTAACCCACTTTCTTCCTTGATTTAATCCCAGCACTTTCAATCTAGTACAACTATATCCAAACAATTCACTAAGCTCTAAGAGAGAGCTTCAACTTAAAAAAAATGGAATCCTAATCATCATATCGACTAAACATCATTAATAACCAGAAATAAGAACCAAGCTACACTAATCCAACTAATAACAAAATGCAAAATCTAGGGAGAAAAAACCTACAATGGCATCAATCGACTAAAAATAACAATCAATCTTAAAATACTACATCAATTAAACACATTTAAAGTCCAAACAAGCAACTTAATTAACTAACTCATGTACCACTCGATTGGTGAAGCAAAAGAATTATGAAAAAGAGGACGAAAATAAAAACAAAAGGAACCGACTAAGCAAGATAGGCAGGCTACAAAACAAAGAAAATAAAGAAAAAGAAAAACTCACCGACAACTTTTGGATTTAAAACTCGACCAATTCCAGTGGTATTTGAACGTTATTGATTATGAAATCTTCATGAGAGAGGCTTAATGACCATGTAATATCAATTTGGGTTTATTTGGTAAAGCTAGGGTTTTGGCTGGAAAATCTAAAAATTGAAATTCGAAGCTTTCCGGCATTGTTTGAGGGAAGAAGTTAGGGTGTTTGGGTAAAGGATGATGAGGCGATCCCGTGGTGTTATATTAGTGTGATTTGGGATAGGTAACATCTTGACTGGAAAACTTTCCGAAGAAGATTCGACGAGCTCTGGTGAGATTTGAAGGAAAAGGGCAATAAATTCTAGTAAACAAGGAGAAAAGGAAGTTATGGTGTTATTTTAGTGTTGATTGGAGAAGGTGGTGTTCACCGGTGCCAGCGGCTCTGACGAAGTATAGAGAGGAGATACGAGGAAGCTGAAGAATATTTTTTAGGTTTTGGGGAATTTCGAACATTTTTATGAAACTGTAACAATCAATGGTGACCGTTGGATTGTATGACAATGAAGGGCCCAGATTCAACTATACTTAAACGATGTCATTTGTTCATTTCAAAGAGTGGACCGGGTAAAGGAACATTAGGCCTGGGCGGGTAGAAGTTGAATTTGGGCTCAAATTTAATTCAAATGTAGCAGCCTACCTCCTTTTCCTTGTTATGTGATTTATTTTGTTTTCTCTCTTTTATTTATTTGCTTTCTTTTCTCTTTTTTCTATTTTGTATTTTTTAATTTTGATTTTGTTAAAGATAACAACAAATAAAATCAAAGACCCAATTGACACTAGTATGATTTTATTTAATTTCCCAAAATTAACCAATTTCTAGTTTTAAACTAAAATTAAAACAAATTCCACAAATTAAAAATAAAAGTGCAATGAGCCATGTTTTGTCATTTCCTTTATATATGAACAATTTTAACTATTACTTGATACTAAAATATGAAATTAAATCTCAAACAAACGCCAAATATATTTTTTCGTATTTTTTATATGAATTAAAATGCACAAATAAAATGAAACAATTAACCGAAAATGACACAAAAATTCACAAAATTTTTAAAAATAAATAAAAATTATTTTATTTGAATTTTTTGGAATAATTCATAAATAGGGAAAACATCACATGCTCGCAGCTCCCCTATTTGCTCGAAAACATGAAAGATTTTCGGGCAAAGATAAGTGAGCAAATACGAGCAATTTTTGCCCGTTCAAATATTCTGTTGTGTGAAGCATTTTGAAAGTTTTTGACTGCACCCTGCTTCAGAGGTTGCCTACATATCCTGGGCTAAGCAGGAATCAGGTCAGTGCAGTTTGGGAAGGTTTGGTAGATGGGACTACCAGGAGCTGTGATTTCACTGTTGTTGTTGTTGTTGCTGCTACTGCTCGCTAACCACGTTATTACACCGTGTCAAAAATAAAAGAAGCTATCCTACACTATGATCTGTGGATTACAAAAGTCCTATCTATGTCTTCAAACTTACTCTTGTGTTTCCTTGAACTTGTCTTTTTATGATGGAATTATTGTGTTGTTGCCTTGCATTGTGATCGGAGATGTTCTACATTTCTCCCGAGTGATGCTTGACTGCTGAAGTTTGAACTATGTGCCTCTATTCTTCAGGCGGGCTCCTGACTGCTAATGCTTGAAATGTATTCTCTTGTTCCCTAGGTGGGCTCCTGACTGCAACAAAATAGACAAACAAAGAAAATTCCTGCCCCAATATGACGACTGGGTACATCATGTTATCAGATATTAAAAGTGAAAGCTAAAATTTTGAATTATACTTCCCTTGTTCTCCAGGTGGGCGCCTGACTGCTAAACTTGAAACGTATTCCCTTGTTTTCCAGGTGGGCTCCTGATTGCTAAATTTGAAAACTATTCCCTTGTTCTCCAAGTGGGCTCCCGATTGCTGAACTTGAAAAGTATTCCCTTGTCTCCAGGTAGGCTCCTGACTACAACAGAGTAGACAAACAAAGAAAATATTTTGCCCTAGTTTGGTAGCTGGGTACAACATGTTATCAAATATCTTGTTCTCCAGGTGGGCACCTGATTGCTGAAACTTGAAATTTATTCCCTTGTTCTCCAGGTGGGCTTCTGATTGCTGAACTTGAAAAGTATTCCCTTGTTCTCCAGGTGGGCTCCTCATTGCTGAACTTGAAAAGTATTCCCTTGTTCTCCTGGTGGGCTCCTGATTGCTAAACTTGAAAAATATTCCCTTGCTCTCCTGGTGGGCTCCTGATTTTAATAAAATAGACAAAGCAAAAAATAATTCTCCCCAGTTTGATTACTGGGCGCGTTACGTTACCAAATATCAAAACTTTAAAGATAAAATTTGCATTGTACTTCCCTTGTTCTCTAGGTGGGAGCCTGATTGCTGAAATTTGAAATTTATTTCCTTGTTCTCTAGGTGGGCTACTGATTGCAATAATATAGACAAACCAAGAAACTTTTATACCCCTATTTCAATCAAAGAAAGAATTGTTAATATAAAATGGTGGTTAGCTGCTGGCATTCTTGTTGGATATGTTCCGCCTTCCGGCTCTGTTCCAACTTGTTTCCCTGGACTTGCCTTGAAACGCCTCAACTTCCTGACTGACTTCCAACCCCCTCACTTTGACGACCCACATGTTCTATCCCGTATTGCTGTGTTTGTATTTTTGACCCTTTTATTTTGAAACTTTGCTTCTCCCCCACAATTATATGATTAACCCACCGATGGGACTTCCATTGATCCTTCATACCTTATTTTCTTTTGATATGTTCCAATCTTATTGTGTCGTACAATTGGGAAGCTGGTAGTTAGCCTTGACATCCTTCTTTTGTTTTTGAACAGAACTGACACTGAAACATCTTATAGACAGACTCCAAAAGAATTAAATGCAATGACCTTGAAGGTTAAGGATAAAAAGACTCCGAAACAGATGATTTGTAATGGAGAGAAGAGGATAGGACTTATTTGAGTGGAACGGCTGGTACCATTGATCGTGCCATGCATTTTGGATTGACCAGCCTAGTCTATCCAACAAATCAGATTTCAATTGCTGCATTTGCTGTTCCGGACGTTCATATCCTGACTTTCACCAAAACCCAAACCTCGCTCGTCTTGCCATGTTTCGAGCACCTTTCAACCACAAACTTGTTTCATTTGCCCATTAAAGAACCTCACCTTTGCCTTACAGTGCCCGTGAGGATTTTTACCAATAAGACTCTCTTATTTTTAATTTCTCTCAGCTCCCGTTGCCTTATGGTGCCCGTGAGGGTTTCACCAATAAGACTCTCTCATTTTTTATTTCTCTTAGCTCACGTTGCCTTATGGCGCCCGTGAGGGTTTTTACCAATAAGACTCTTTCATTTCCGCCATTTCTCTTCTGGTACAAGAGTGTTGTCCCAACATGAACCACTTTAACTACTTGCATTGGCATTTCTTGAAGATTGATCGGTAGGTCTTTCTTTGGATCGTAATGCGGCTATTGGATGGGTTTAGAAAGAAGGGTATAGAGGCTTAAAATAAGTCAATCGTGGGTTTAGCATTACAACTTTCAGAATCGGTTTTTCTTACAAAAATCACAGCTTCTGCCCCAGTTTCTTTCTTGGGGGTCTTTGAATTTTTATTTTTGTTCGATTGAACCTCAGAGAGAGGGTGCCAACGTACCCTTTCGAGATTAAGTCAAACGTAGTTTTAGGTCATAGAAATTACTTTTGTTGTTGTGATCTCTCCTTTTCTTTCTTTTTTTCTTCTTTTAGTTTTTTTTTCTTTTTTTCCCCCTCTTTTTCCTTTTCCTTTCTTTTCTATTTCTCTTCTTTTGGATGGTTTTTCTCTTGCTTCTCCACTGATTTTCCCGCTCGGGCTTCTGAGTTTTGTTATTGATTCCGAAAGAGGAATACGAAAGAAAATAGAATAAGGCTCAAAGGGATAACAAATGATAAAGTGTTTGGATAGCAGAATAAAAACCCCTTCGTCATTTCAAATGCCAAATACAATTAAGTACAATTAGACAAAGAACTCATACATAATATCGCTTGACTACATCAGAGTTTATAGCCATTTCTACACATTTTGCTTCCACATCTGTCAGATATAATGCCCCATTGGACAACACTCGAGTTACAACAAATGTACACTACCAGTTGGGGGCGAATTTTCCTTTTACCTCAGCCTAGTGAGGTAGGTACGCCTCAACACTAATTGCCCTACTTCAAACTTCCGCGGATGCACTTTATTGTCATATGTTCTTGCCATTCTCTGTTGGTGCAACTGTCTATGACATACTGCTGCCAATCTCTTTTCATCAATCAAGTTTAGTTGTTCCAAGTAGGCCTTGACCCACTCAACATCGTCAATTTCCGCTTTGGCGATAATCCAAAGGGATGGTATTTCAACCTCTACGGTTATTATTGCCTCCGTACCATATACCAACAATAAGGAGTCACCCCTACTGAAGTGCAAACAGTAGTGCAATAGCCTAATAGAGCAAAAAGTAACTTCTCATGCCATTGCATAGACCCTTCCACCTTTTTCTGAAGTATCTTTTTGATGTTATTGTTAGCTACCTCGGTCGCTCCATTCACCTTAGGACGATATGGGGTGGAGTTGCGGTACGTGACCTTAAGCTGCTGACATGTTTCCGCCATCACATGGTTGTTATATTTTTCACCATTGTCTGTGATAATTACCTTCGAGATTCTGAATAGACAAATGATATTCGAATGCACAATATCTACCACTGCTTTCTTGGTCACTGATTTGAAAGTTTTCGCATCAACCCACTTAGTGAAATAATAAATGGCTACCAAAATAAACCTATCCCCATTGGAAGCCGCTGGCTCGATTGGCCCAATGACATCTATTGCCCAAGCAATGAAGGGACATGGTGCCGACATTGTATGTAATTCAGATGGTGGAGAATTAATCAAATCTCCGTGTACCTGGCATTAATGACACTTGCGCACGAAACTGATACTATCCCGTTCTATAGTAAGCCAATAATAACCTTCTCAGAGAATCTGATTTGCCAACACACATCTGCTCATATGAGGTCCGCAAACTCCCGCATGTACCTCGGTCATTATAGTTGTATCATGTTTAGCATCATGCACCTCAATAAGCCAAAATCTGGACTTCTTTTGTACAACACTCCTCCACTGAAGAAAAATTTGCTTGCCAAGCATCTAATTGCTCTTTTTTGATCCTCCATGGCCTGTGCCAAATATACTCCCATCCTGAGGTATTCTCTAATATCATGGAACCACGGCTCACCATCAAGCGCTTCTTCCACCGTGTTATAATAGGCATGCTGATCTCGGACCTGAATCTGTAGCGGGTCCATATAAGCCTTATCTGGATGATACAACATCAATGCCATAGTGGATAAAGCGTCAGCGACTTCATTATAAATACTTGTAATATACATGAAGTCTATCGACTGAAACTGTTTACAAAGTTCATGCAAACACTGCCAGTATGGTATGAGCTTTAAATCTCATGTCTCCCATTCTCCCTAAATCTGGTGCACCAGAAGATCCGAGTCACCCATGACCAAGATCTTCTGGACACCCATGTCTATATCCAACCTCAAACCCAAGATATATGCCTCGTATTCATCAATGGTATTGGTATAGTAGAAGCGAAGTGAGCTGTAACAAGGTAGTGCTGCCCTGTCTTAGAAATAAGTACAACTCCTATATCGACACCTTTGGTATTGGCATCCCCATTAAAGAACAACTTCCACCCCAGTTTTTCATCTTGTTCTAATTCTTCGACATGCATTGTCTCCTCATCAGGGAAGTATGTCTTCAGAGGTTCATATTCATCATCAACTGGGTTATCGATTAGATGATCAACCACCGCTTGTGCTTTTATCGTAGTACGAGTCACATAGACAATACCAAATTTCGTGAGCAAGATTTGCCACTTCGCGAGCCTCCCTGTGGACATGGGCTTCTGAAAAATGTACTTCAATGAGTCCAACCGTAAGATAAGATAGGTGGTATATGATGATAAGTAATGTTTCAATTTCTGTGCTACCCAGGTTAAAGCACAACACATTCTCTCAAACTGAGTGTACTTTACCTTATAAGATGTGAACTTCTTGCTGAGGTAGTAAATTACTTATTCTTTCTTTCCTGTGACATCATGCTGCCCCAGTACACAGCCAAAAGAGTTATCCAAAACTATCAGATAGAGGATCAAGGTTCTTCCCATCTCTGGCAAAACCATTACATGTGGAGTGGCCAAATACTCTTTAATCTTGTCAAATGCTTCCTGACATTCATCAGTCCATCGTACCGCAAAATCTTTCTTTAGCAGCTTAAAGATAGGCTCGCAAGTTGTTGTGAACTGAGCAATTAACCCGCTGATATAATTCAATCTGCCAAGCAAACTCATCACCTCTTTCTTGCTTCTTGGCGGTGGTAACTCCTGAATGGCTTTGATTTTGGACGGGTCTAACTCAATACCGAATCAACTTACCATAAACCCAAACAACTTCCCCGATGGAACTCCAAATGCACACTTCGCTAGATTAAGTTTGAGGTTGTACCTGCGGAGTCTCTGGAAAAACTTCCTCACGTCTTTAACGTGGTCACATTTCTTCTTTGACTTTATGATCACGTCATCTACATAGACCTCAATTTCCTGATGTATCATGTCATGGAACATAGTGGTCATCGCCTTCATATATGTTGCCCCTGCGTTCTTCAATCCAAATGGCATGACCCTATAACAATACATCCCCCAAGGCGGGATGAATACCATTTTTTCGCATCTTCCTCATCCATTAAAATCTGGTGATAGCCCGCATAACAATCCACGAAGGAACCAATCACATGTTTGGCATAATTGTCAATCAATATATGGATGTTTGGCAATGGGAAGTTGTCTTTTGGACTCGCTTTATTGAGGTCACAGTAATCATAGTACACTCTGGTCTTTCCATCCTTCTTTGGTATAGACACAACATTAGCTAACCATGTGGGATAATGGGTGACCCGGATGACCTTCACATTAAACTGCTTGGTGACCTCTTCTTTGATTTTCACACAAATATTTGTTTTAAATTTCCTCAACTTCTACTTGACAAGAGGGCATGACGGGTCGGTGGGCAATTTGTGGACCACCAAATTGGTGCTTAAACCTGGCATATTGTCATATGACAACGCAAAAACATCTTTGTACTCAAGCAATGCTTTGATTATCTCTTCTCTGAGCGGAGCTTCCAAATGGACACTTATTTTTGTTTTCCGAACATTCTCCCGATCCCGTAAATTGATTGCCTCTGTGTTGTTTAGATTAGGTTTGGATTTTTCTTCAAATTGACTTACTTCTTTACTGATTTCTTCAAAGGCTTTCTCATCATTATATTCTACCTCGTCATCACACTAAATTTCTTGTAATTCTATTTCACATTGATAAATAGGCCGAAGACTCATCATGCATGACACATCAGTGAAACCAGCATAAAAGGGATTGTACAAGAGAGAAAAGAAAGACAAAATAAAGGCTATCAAGAATGAAAAAAGAAGGAAATTGCATTTTATTAAAATTGTAAGATAATAAGGTTTAACTCATCCAAACGGACAGAACATAGCATCCAAATTACAACCTTGGAAATAATCTAGATTAAACTGAAAGGAAAATCAAGACTAACTACCACGACTCCCTTAGAGTAGGAAGAGGAGTAGCTTCCCAATTATTAAGCTTTGCTTAGGGCCCCACGAACTGCACATCAGCTTTACTTGGACCTTCACCTGCCTCCAACATAGTCACCCTGTCAAACAACTTTTCAAACCTTTCCATTAGCTCCTTGTCAGGTTCTATCACCAAAGAATGAGGCATTGTCATTGCTGGGCGCCTTTTAGAACCAGGTCGGACAAAGGAACGGGAAAGTCAGGGAATCGGTTTTGGAAGGGTCCATGCTCTCTTTTTCATATTTTTTGCTCGCCTTATGTTAGCAGCAGTGGGTTTGAAGCATAGCCTAAAAGTATCCAGGTTTCCAGGAAGAGATACCGACTGTATGATGCCCTGTAACGAAGCACCCAAGCCTTTTTCGGGCAAGAATCCATTTTTCTTCATTTCTGATGCCACCATGACAGATGCAGCAGCTACTCTAGGCCTAGGAATACACTCTCCTTTCGGAATCTTGGACACTGATACTGTATCCCAGACTTGGTAAACCCATGGACCTTTGTCATCCTCAGCTTCATCGAAAGGCATAATGGCATTACACAAACTATCTTCCCCATGCACCATAATTTCCTGCCAGTCCCATTTGAATTTAACCATCTGATGCAAGGTAGATGGCACTGCTTTTGTGGCATAAATCCAAGGCTGGCCCAACAAAAGATTGTAAGAAACAGCCACGTCGAGTACCTCGAACTCCATAGTAAATTCAACTGGTCCTATTGTTAGTCCCAACACGATATCCCCAACTGTGTCCTTTCCTTTTCCATCAAATCCTCTTACGCAGATGCTATTCTTGTGGATTCTCTCATTGTCCACTTCTAACTTTTCTAGGGTGGAGAGAGGGCAAATGGTTGAACTGGACCCGTTGTCAATCAACACCCGAGTAACCATAGAGTCTTCACACTTCACTGTGAGGTAAAGTGCTCTATTATGCTCAATACCTTCCAAAGGCAACTCATCATCAGAACATGTAACCCTGTTGACCTCGAAAATCTTGTTTGCTATTTTCTCCAGATGATTCACAGAGATCTTATCTGAAACATGGGCTTCATTCAGAATCTTCTTCAATGACCGGCGGTGCTCATCCGAATGGATCAATAAAGACAACAATGAGATTTGTGCCGGGGTTTTCCTCAACTGTTCTATAATGGAATAATCTTGTACCTTTATTTTCTTTAAGAATTCTTTAGCATCTTCTTCAGTTACAGCCCCTTTTACTGGTGTTGGCTTATCTTTGATTGCTTTAACCTTTCTCAACTCTTCAGGGGCAAAGCATCTCCCTGAACGAGTCAACCCACGGGCTTCACAAACTTCTTCTTTAACTTCCTTTCCTTTGTACGTCACAATCACTCGTCCATAGTTCCATAGGACGGCCTTTTCACTTACCACTGGTAACTGAGTCACCGGTTTGATGATAACCGACTCTGTGTGAGCGCCCTTTACAATCACAACGGGCTTGACAGCTACCCCTAGTACCATCACTTTAATTGGTTCTTATTTTACTGCCATCACTGGTTTGTTGACTATTTGTTCCACTCTGACCAATGCCTTCCCACTGGTAGATTTCTCATTTGCTCTGTTCTCACTGGACCTGATCATCATTACGATTTGTGAAGGCTTTTTTACTCTCCCTTATGCACTAACACGATCATATGAGTCTCATGATGGGTTGGAGTGATGTTAGGCGTCTTTAGAGCCTGTAATTCAATTTGGTGGGCATCAATGAGCTCCTGGATGGCCGTTTTCAAGTGCCAACATTTTTTTGTGTCATGTCCCGGAGCACCTGAGCAATACTCACAATTCACTGGGTGGTCCAGGTTCCTTGGGGGAAGATTTGGCAATTTGGGTTCAATTTGTTTTAACATGCCCAATTGTCTCAATCTGTGGTATAGGCTGGTATAAGATTCTCCTAACGGAGTGAAAGTCTTCCTCTTTTGCAACCTATCATTCTTAGAAGCAAGGTTGGGTCGAAAAGCGGTTCCATTGGGGATTTTGTAGGCTCTCGGAGGTGGGTATGTGTTTTGAGTATGGTAGGTATTTTGTGGGGTGGGCGCATGCCAGGGCGCCTGAGGTTGAAGGTATGTTCGGGCGTGATGAACAGAGAAATGGGGAATATGAGGTGGATAGTAGTACTGTGGTGGGACATTTGAGGTGTGTGGGTAGGCCTGGGTATGAGGTCAAGGTTGATGAAAATATGGTAATGGATCCCTGGACCATGCTCCCGATTCCACTACCGTAACATCTTCCTTTTTCTTCTTTCCCAATACCTTTCCAGTGCCGACCTAGATGGCCTGGGTAGTTGCTTTAATTACCGAATAGCTCATAATTTTGTTGGACTTGAGACCTTCTTCCACCATGCTTCCCATTTTAACTACCTCATTAAAAGTTTTTCCAACTGCCGACACCAGATGACCATAGTAGGTAGGCTCCAAAGCCTGCATGAAATAATCCACCATTTCGCCTTCCTTCAATGGAGGATCGACCCTTGCAGCCAGTTCCCTCCACTGAAATCCGTACTCTCTAAATCTTTTTTCGGGCTTCTTCTCAATTTTGGCTAGTGAGAGACGATCGAGGACAATCTCGAGGTTGTATTGAAAGTGGCATGCAAATGCTTGGGCCAAATTGTCCCATGTGTACCATCGGGCATGATCTTTCCTTATGTGCCATTCCAAAGCAGCACCACTGAGGCATTGACTAAAGTACGCCATTAACAACTCATCCCTTCCTACGGCCCCTCTCATATTACTTCAAAAACCCCTTATATGGTCGCCATGTCTGTCATGCAGATCAAACTTTGGTAACTTGAATCCCGTAGGCAATTGGACATCGGGAAACAAGCACAAGTATTTGTAAGCGACACTCACCAGTCCTCCTAGACCCTGCATATTTTGAAATGATTGTTCCAAGCTTTTCACCTTACGTATCATCTCCTCCTGCTTTGGATTTTTGGGAGGATTTTCTTCTTCAGCTGAGATATAAAGATAGGGCGTATAAGAGTATGGTTCGGGATGTTTGAAAGTGGGCTAGGGTTGGTAATAGTGGTTTTCTTGAGTTTGGAACAAGGGCTCGCTTGAAGATCTGTGTAACACAACAGTTGGAGGAGCCACGAACACAAGAGCAATTAGTGGTGGAGGGAACGTTAATTTATTTAGGTGGTGGTGTTTGGGAAGTGGTTGCATAATATTGATGGTAGGTAGGGTAGGCCGAAGAAGAATTCACTATGGGAGGATCTTGTGGTTGAGCTAGTGGCGGGATGTAGGCAAGATAGATTGGCAGTGGGTATCTTTTTGCCCAAACCTAGTATATTTCGGCCATCTTTTGTTTCAACTTATACTTCTCCTCTTTCATGGCATTGACATCTACCACCTCTTCTTCTCTATACGGGTCAACAATGCTTGTTAATATGTAACGACCCGGCCTGTCGTTACGGGAATTTACCACCCCGTCATGTTGCAATTACATGTTTTATGCTTTTATATCAGTGTTACAGCCTATCGGGTGAGTTAGGAGTGAATTGAATTGAAAATGAAGCAAATAGCATGTTTGAAGGAAGTTTGAATATGGAAAGTCAACCTAGAGTTGACTATCGAGTTAGAGTGCTCGGAATCGGATTCCGATGATTCGACTAGTTTCGAGGGATCATTTATGACTTAGGAGAGCAATCGGAATTGAATTTGGAGGTCCGGTGTAGTTTTAGGCTTCAATTGGCTAAGGTTGAATTTTGGCGAAATCCGAACGGTAGGTGAGATTTTGATCCGGGGGTCGGAATGGAATTCCGATAATTCCTGTAGCTTCGTTATGTGATTTTGGATGTGCCTGCAAAATTTCAAGTCATTCGGACGTCGTTTGGTCGGGTTTTTGATGGAATATGTAATTTGGAAGTTTTGAAGAAACTTTGGCTTGAATCCATGTGTAATTGGTGATTTTGATGTTTAGGATGGTGTTTTTATGATTGGAACAAATTCGTATCGTGTTTTGGAGTTTGTTGGTGGTTTTCGTTGGGGTCCCGGGGGCCTCGGGGTGAATCCGGACCATCATCCGGCATTTTTGGAACTTAAAAATCCGCAGAAAAATTGCAGATCACTAGGTAAAAATCCAAGCCTTCGCATTCGTGTGGCATGGGCCGCGTTCGCGAAGGCCAGGCAATTCAAGCATCGCGATAGCGAGACAGGGTATCGCGTTCGCGTAGGCCAGGATTCTTGAGCTTCGCGGTCGCGTTCAGGATGTCGTGTTCGCGTAGGTTTGTCAGGGTGTGCATCGCGTTCGCGTGAGGGTTATCGCGAACGCGTAGAAGGAAAATCAGACGGCTGGGAGCTAGTGCATTGCGAACGCGTTGGGGAGGTCGCATTCGCGAAGGTCAATCCGGAGCTGGGCATCGCGAACGCGTGGCAAGGAACGCGAACGCGTAGAAGAAAAGTCCCGGGCAGTGAATTAAAACCAGAAACATTTCACATACGGGTTTCATTTCATAAACCCCCATTTTTGAGCCCTAGAGAGAAGAAATCACGAGAAAACGCTGGGAAATCATCGGGTATTCATCGGAGGTAAGTTTCTTGACTCAAAAACATCATTTTATGGTAGAATTAACATCAATCTTCATGAATTTGGGTAGAAATTGTGAAGGATTGTGGCTTAGATATTGAAAACGAAAATTTGGGTTTTGAAAGGCCAATCGAACTCCGATTTTGGTAAATTTTATATGTACGGACTCGTGGCGAGACGAGGGTTCTGGAAATATGAGTTTCGAGATTTTTCGAGATGTGGGCCCGTGGCTCGGGTTTTGCCAATTTCGTGATTTTTGATATTTTTCGAGTTCTTTCGATTGGGTTATGTTCCATTAGCCTATTTTGATATATTTGTGCTGATTTGTGCTAGTTTTGACGTGCGTGGATGCCGGTTCGAGGAGCTAAGGCGTCGCGGGCATGAGCTTTCGTCGGTTCGAGGTGGGTAATACTTGTAAATGATGTCCTAAGGGTTAGTAAACCCCGGACTTGCACATCTTAGTGCTGTGTGTTGAGGTGACTTGCACGCCGGATAACGGGCGTGGGATAGAGCACCATTGGGGATTGTGACTTGGTCCGTCCCGCGTAATAAATAATAACACCTAATTGTTGAAATGAATTGGACTAATTATCACGTTTGGGGCTTCGTGCTAATTATTTGAGTCCTTCAGGGATTGGTATCACTGTTTTGATAACTCTGTGCTTATTTTATTATAAATTTAAGTTTTAAAATGGTATTTTTGCTATTCAGCATTTTTATAAGGTTATGAAAAACTTGAACAAGGTCTTAATAACATTTTTAGCTGTGAGCTAATATGATATTGTTGTCGTAGGGCTTTCTTGATTATTTATTAGACTGATTGGGGCCGAGGGCCATATGTTAGGGCATGACAATTTATGTGAGCATATGCATACACGTGCATGGATCGGATTGCACGCCGCAATAGTATATGGATCGGGCTGTGCGCCGCAGCAGGTGTGATATTGATATTGCGCTTGGGCTGTAAGAGCCCCTTCGGAGTCTGAACCCCCACAGTGAGCACGGGTACCCAAATTGGATCGGGCTACACGCCGTAGCGGTCATATGCATTGCATGGCATACATACATTGGTTTGCGTGTACTACGTGACATAACATTCAGCACTCATACATTACTGGCACACATGCATTAGTTGCCTTATTGACCAGATCTCCTAGTGTAAATTGATAAGGAGTGCTGAGCCCGATGGGCTGATTTGAGTGCGGACTTGCACTGCTTGAGATTGTATCCAAGTATTGGTATATTATTATGAAAGAAAGTAGCTAAAAATTGAGATTTTTAATAATCTACTCTCATATGCTGGAAAAGAATAAAAAGATAGTTCTATATTGTGTAGCATTAGATAGTGCCTATCGTGGTTTTCTTCCCTTCAACATTATTTACTTTTGTTACTGCTGAGTTGGAAGTACTCACACCCGACTCCCTGCACCTTGTGTGCAGATTCAGGTACATCACAGCAGGGCCGATTCTATTGCGGCTCGGGAGTGCTTTTGGACAGTCGAGGTAGCTGCCAGCGTTCGCAGGACCTGATTCTCCAGTTTGTCTGTATTTTGTTCCGATCATCCCACACTTGTGCACAGTTATATTCACTATTTACACTTTGTATACTCTGTAGAGGCTCATGACTCTTGACTTCGGTCTATGGGAGTTGGTATGCGTTGGGACTTGGTTTCCCTGTTTCGATATATCCATCACTGTTATGTTACAATTGTTATGCTTAAATTGGATAAAGTGAGCTTGTGGCTCCGTGGTTATTGTTGATTGGTCGGGCTGGCCTAGCAGTGTGTTGGGCGCCATCACGACCGGATTTGGGGTCGTGACAAGTTGGTATCAGAGCCTAGGTTTACTAGGCCTCGTGAGTCTTGAGCCGGTTAGTAGAGTCTTGTGGATCGGTACGGGGACGCCTGTACTTATCCTCGGGAGGCTGCGAACATTTAGGAAACACTTCACATTTCTTGGAAATCTTATCGTGCACACTTGATTCAGCTTGAGATATAATTTTGAAATTCCTTCCGCACGTCTGTGTACGCATCGAGCGCTCCGTAATATAATTGACTTATGGCTTGCAATTCCCCGATCGAGGGGCGAGATATAATCTCCATGAGTTCATGTTGGGCCAATCGGGAGGACTTGAGGCCGGATCCTTGTCTATGGCTTGAGCACCAAGGTATTAATTTTGCGAGTCGGTATTATGAAGTTCATACGATCGGTATTGATCCTTATTGTGCAAATGGCAGTTTGATAATGGGAGAGCTGTAAGGTATTCGGTTCTTATTGTGATTTGATATGTAGCCCTAGCTATGGGCATGAGAAATAATTATCATATCTCGTAATTGGAAGGTAAAGTGCCTTATGTGTAGTGGAACGAGTTTAAACTCAGGAAGACTAAAGTGATTTTGATATGTGTTATGATTCGAGCAGGTACAGCGCAGGTTCAAGTATAAATTATGATAATATGATTCGTATAGTATTGAGATTTAATGTTGTTGAAATACATTGTGATATCTTGTTGAGTTGTGGATGTATTGTTAGAATGGTTTGTTGATTCTCTGGCAGGTGGATAGGCCAATTCACCAAGGAAACTCTGCCGAAATTTTTGGAAAATTTGGGACTTAGAAAGATTTCTGTCACCTAAATAGGGGGCGTAACTGTTGTGTGTGAATGAATGCAAGAATTGCAAAAGAGTTAATATTTCTGATGATTCGAATCTCCGCCGAAGCTTGTAAATGACTTGAGTTTAATCTAACTAGAACTTTGTGGCATCATTTGAGTAAGAATGCTATGAGTAGCTAAAAGTGTTTTGATGTATGACTCCGAGCTAAGTTGGGGAGGTTGTTATTGATTAACTAATTGCACTGTCGTGTGCTGTGTTGGCTCTGTCTCTAGGTATGTTGGGAAAATTTGATAACGGTTATGGTGCTTCGTAGATATGAAGAAATACTAGGATGTTGTGAACTTATGTTGGTAAAGAATGTTCGGTGTATAGAAAAGAAAGATAGCTAATTGTATCCGTATGTAATCATGATCTGCAGTGTCAGAGTTCTAATAAGGCACGAGTGGTTCTGTTCAATAGGACAGTTGAATTACAGCTGAATAAGGATGACTGACGCCCGAGAATTGTTTACGGTGTTCAAGATTTTACTTGTAACAGTCAGGTGTCGTAAGATTGTGCATGTGGCTAAAGATGGTGGTTTCGTTAGAAGAGATCGGTACTTGTGTTATATTATGTGAATGATGGGATTCTATGTAATCCGTATTGGAAGGTAATGATAACCAATTCAAATCGCAAGAGGTTCTTCAAAATAAAGTATTGTAGGATGTGATCCTTCTGGGAAACATTGAGAGAGTATTTAGTGGCCTATGGGTCTTAGACCGTGTGGTCTTATGTACGAGTCTCGTGTGGAATGTGTTGATGTGTTATGGTGCTACAGTAATGGCTAATATTAAATCAAAGATGAATCAGAAAGGAAACTGGGTGAATGGAACAACTTGTTAATAAACCAAAGCGGTATGAAAAGGGATACGATTGATTCCTAGTATATGGTTGAAGTAATGAGTCTTGCAGACATTGCAACAAAGCTCTTGAGTGCTGGCAGTTGTGTAACTCGATATGGGTATAAGGACTCAGTCCTGGCAGTTTAACTTATGCAATGTAATTGGGAGAAAGAGTTTATGATGTGTTCTACCATGGTTTGAAAATGAGTGTATTTTTCCTGTTGGCATGTAAGGTCTGGAATGTGCAATGAGTTTTCTCTATATGGGATCATGAAAGTCCTTGACTAGTTGAGTGCGCCGATGTTGAGGCGGAGGAGAGGGATATGAATTTCCATGTTGTCTTAGTGTGATATGGTATACACGATGTGTTATGGAAAGTTGATAATGGTATATTCTAGGTTTTGAGATCAGTTCATAATATATGGGAAGTCAATAAAATTATTGAGCAGCGCGGACAGCTTTCTGATAATTTAAGAAATTGGTACTGCTATTCTATTAACTTGGCAGGGAATATGATCCAAAAAGGACAAGGTAATGTAAACTGATAATATCCAGTAGTATGGTGGTATTATCTTGTTGGATCGACTATAATAGTTGAGTCGTTGATGGCATAGTGAAATTTTTGAATGGCTTTCGTGGTATGAATGGACGCTTGATGTGCGTTATGTATTTGTATGGTGAAGTACGGAATCAAGCATGGTGATTCATGTGTTATATGTGTGTTGGAGACTAGAAGTTCTTGTAACCCGCCTACGCAGCGGTGGTATGTCGTGTGTACCGGACACCGTTTTGTGGTTATTGGAAATCGGAAGCCCTAGTGGCTCTCTCTTAGCTTGATATGATGAATTTGTGTTATGATACCTTATTTCAGACTAGTTGACATAAGACAGGTCGTCTAGACAAATGAGCTATGGACTATGTCGGAAAATGGCACAAATTGCGTAGCAGAGAGCATCAGAGTATGCTCCAACAGAGTAGTTGTACCCAGGACCAGCGGACGGCTGGTAGGCATAGCTTTGTCAGTTGGACCTTAGTGGCGGATGTTAGTGTAGAAGTATCTACCATTGATTAGTTCTGGTATTGAGGAACTTTGTCGGATGCGTTTCTTGTGGCCAAACTTAAGGCTATATATGTTTATTATGATGAGCAACTTGACTCGACGCGTATTTATTTGGCGAGGGTTACTTGGATCGGGTAGCACGCCGCCACAGGTATGGTATCTAGATCGGGTGGCACGCCGCCACGGGTATGTCATTGGAGCGGGTTGCACGCCGCAACAGTGTAATGTGAAAATAGAGTTAGTTATATATTACCTGGTATACAATACTTCCTAGCTTCTGAGGAAAAGTCCGTTTTGAGTATCGCTTGGCAAATGGCACGTCGGTTGTGTCCTTTCATGATTTGATAGCATACGTTAATTGTTTCACCGTGGGTGAGGTTGATTGCTTGGGTTCAAGACCTAGATCTGTGCGTGGCTAACCGTTTTGAGCTTAGTGGCTTGAGGTGTTTCATGAGTAATAATGTTGGGGTAGAATAACGAATCGTGGAAAGGCCACGTGATGTTATGACCTCTCGAGGAGGATTCAGTTACTTTATTTCTATAATGCGAGACGCGATCTCAGTTCTATATTAAGATGGCACAGAGGAATTGAATTGCAGCTCTTTTGCTGGAGACAGTTGTCATGAATTGAGATGTTATGATTCGAGTGTGTGCATACGTTTCTATTGGAGCCTATGTTGTGCTCGTCGTGGCTTAGGCCGGTGTTGAGGTGTTTATCACCAGTGCGGTGTGTTATAATCGAAATGACCATTGGAGTCATTAATGAATACGAGCATATTGGATCTTGGCTTGTTAGAAAGATAAAAATCGAGGTTTGGCTCCGAAACCTATCGTGGTATGAGTTTTAAAAAGGGAAATAGATTCACGAATGGTTAACCCGAGAGATGGGTTCGGTATATCGCGTGCTTCAGCTGCCGTGGGCAGGATATGGAGGTGTTGGAATAAGACTCTATCTAATGAAAGAGGTTTTAAGCTAGTATTTGGTTATTGTGGCCAGTTGTTGTGATTAGAGACTATCGTCTCGAGTGATTGGGTTGTCGATACATCATATGATCTCATCCGGAGTAGTGAATGTGGGTTATTGCAGTGGATTCGAGTGTATCTTGAGTATAGGCATGGGATTTGCATTTGGCATATGATTTCAGAAAGTGCAATGTGATTTATGGTCCAGATGGTCTGTGAAATTTTGACTATATGGTGTTTTCGGACTTATGTGAGATAGGGTGACGTATGATTGCCCGAATATATGCTTGGTAAGGTCATTCAGCTATGGGGTTGCTTCTAGTACAACTCTGAGTACGCTCGAGGACGAGCGATTGTTTAAGTTGGGGAGAATGTAACGACCCGGCCTGTCGTTACGGGAATTTACCACCCCGTCATGTTGCAATTACATGTTTTATGCTTTTATATCAGTGTTAGAGCCTATCGGGTGAGTTAGGAGTGAATTGAATTGAAAATGAAGCAAATAGCATGTTTGAAGGAAGTTTGAATATGGAAAGTCAACCTAGAGTTGACTATCGAGTTAGAGTGCTCGGAATCGGATTCTGATGATTCGACTAGTTTCGGGGGATCATTTATGACTTAGGAGAGCAATCGGAATTGAATTTGAAGGTCCGGTGTAGTTTTAGGCTTCAATTGGCCAAGGTTGAATTTTGGCGAAATCCAAACGGTAGGTGAGATTTTGATCCGGGGGTCGGAATGGAATTCCGATAATTCCTGTAGCTTCATTATGTGATTTTGGATGTGCCTGCAAAATTTCAAGTCATTCGGACGTCGTTTGGTCGGGTTTTTGATGGAATATGTAATTTGGAAGTTTTGAAGAAACTTAGGCTTGAATCCATGTGTAATTGGTGATTTTGATGTTTAGGATGGTGTTTTTATGATTGGAACAAATTCGTATCGTGTTTTGGAGTTTGTTGGTGGTTTTCGTTGGGGTCCCGGGGGCCTCGGGGTGAATCCGGACCATCATCGGGCATTTTTGGAACTTAAAAATCAGCAGAAAAATTGCAGATCACTGGGCAAAAATCCAAGCCTTCGCGTTCGCGTGGCATGGGCCGCGTTAAGGCCAGGCGAGTCAAGCATCGCGATAGCGAGACAGGGTATCGCGTTCGCGTAGGCCAGGATTCTTGAGCTTCGCGGTTGCGTTCCCGTAGGTTTGTCAGGGTGTGCATCGCGTTCGCGTGAGGGTTATCGCGAACGCGTAGAAGGAAAATCAGACGGCTGGGAGCTAGTGCATTGCGAACGCGTTGGGGAGGTCGCATTCGCGAAGGTCAATTCGGAGCTGGGCATCGCGAACGTGTGGCAAGGAACGTGAACGCGTAGAAGAAAAGTCCCAGGCAGTGAATTAAAACCAGAAACATTTCACATACGGGTTTCATTTCATAAACCCCCATTTTTGAGCCCTAGAGAGAAGAAATCACGGGAAAACGCTGGGGAAATCATCGGGTATTCATCGGAGGTAAGTTTCTTGACTCAAAAACATCATTTTATGGTAGAATTAACATCAATCTTCATGAATTTGGGTAGAAATTGTGAAGGATTGTGGCCTAGATATTGAAAACGCAAATTGGGTTTTGAAAGGCCAATCGAACTCCGATTTTGGTAAATCTTATATGTACGGACTCGTGGTGAGACGAGGGTTCTGGAAATATGAGTTTCGGGATTTTTCGAGATGTGGGCCCAGGGCTCGGGTTTTGCCAATTTCGTAATTTTTGATATTTTTCGAGTTCTTTCGATTGGGTTATGTTCCATTAGCCTATTTTGATATATTTGTGCTGATTTGTGCTAGTTTTGATGTGCGTGGATGCCGGTTCGAGGAGCTAAGGCGTCGCGGGCATGAGCTTTCGTCGATTCGAGGTGGGTAATGCTTGTAAATGATGTCCTAAGGGTTAGTAAACCCCGGACTTGCACATCTTAGTGCCGTGTTGAGGTGACTTGCACGCCGGATAACGGGCGTGGGGTAGAGCACCATTGGGGATTGTGACTTGGTCCGTCCCGCGTAATAAATAATAACACCTAATTGTTGAAATGAATTGGACTAATTATCATGTTTGGGCTTCGTGCCAATTATTTGAGTCCTTCAGGGATTGGTATCACTGTTTTGATAACTCTGTGCTTATTTTATTATAAATTTAAGTTTTAAAATGGTATTTTTGCTATTCAGCATTTTTATAAGGTTATGAAAAACTTGAACAAGGTCTTAATAACATTTTTAGCTTGTGAGCTAATATGATATTGTTGTCGTAGGGCTTTCTTGATTATTTGTTAGATTGATTGGGGCCGAGGGCCATATGTTAGGGCATGACATTTTATGTGAGCATATGCATACATATGCATGGATCGGACTGCACGCCGCAGTGGCATACGGATCAGGCTGCGCGCCGCAGCAGGTGTGATATTAATATTGTGCTTGGGCTGTAGGAGCCCCTCCGGAGTCTGAACCCCCGCAGTGAGCACGGGTACCCAAATTGGATCGGGCTACACGCCGTAGCGGTCATATGCATTGCATGGCATACATACATTGGTTTGCGTGTACTACATGGCATAACATTCAACACTCATATATTACTGGCACACATGCATTAGTTGCCTTATTGACCAGATCTCCTAGTGTAAATTGATAAGGAGTGCTGAGCCCGAGGGGCTGATTTGAGTGCGGACTTGCATTGCTTGAGATTGTATCCAGGTATTGGTATATTATTATGAAAGAAAGTAGCTAAAAATTGAGATTTTTAATAATCTACTCTCATATGCTGGAAAAGAATAAAAAGATAGTTCTATATTGTGTAGCATGAGATAGTGCCTATCGTGGTTTTCTTCCCTTCTGCATTATTTACTTTTATTACTGCTGAGTTGGAAGTACTCACATCCGACTCCCTGCACCTTGTGTGCAGATTCAGGTACATCACAGCAGGGCTGATTCTATTGCGGCTCGGGAGTGCTTTTGGACAGTCGAGGTAGCTGCCAGCGTTCGCAGGACCTGATTCTCCAGTTTGTCTGTATTTTGTTCTGATCATCCCACACTTGTGCACAGTTATATTCACTTTGTATACTCTGTAGAGGCTCATGACTCTTGACCCTTCGGTCTATGGGAGTTGGTATGCGTTGGGACTTGGTTTCCCTGTTTCGATATATCCATCACTGTTATGTTACAATTGTTATGCTTAAATTGGATAAAGTGAGCTTGTGGCTCCATGGTTATTGTTGATTGGTCGAGCTGGCCTAGCAGTGTGTTGGGTGCCATCACAACCGGATTTGGGGTCGTGACATAATAGCTCTTGGTTGGCCATTTTCAAATTTTCCTTGGAGCGGGTGTTATATGGGTGGGTTGCCAGAATGCCAGTCAACTGAACCGCCTGTTTGGAATTCATCATCAACAACAACATTATTAGTGGTTAGGACGTTAACAAATAGATAATCGCATATTTGGGGCCTGAATACACCTAGGCAGTTAACGGTTTCTAGTATGCATCTGCTCGACCACTTGCGTCATCCCGGCTTTATTTATTCCCAACTGTGACTTCTTTCTTTTATTCTTACGCTTGTTTCTTTTTGCTTTGCCATTGTTTATTTATTGTGGATTTTTCCTCTCTCTTTTCCTCTCCCGTTTTTCTTTTATTTTTCCGCTCTCCTTTTCTTTTGGCTTTTTATTCTCACTGCATTTTTCTTTTCATATGGCTATGGTCGGGTCCTGTGAAAATTGCCTATGTATTGTGACCGTGCCTGAATCAGATAAAATGAAAATAACCGCAAAAATAGAAACAACAATGGTTTTTTTTGGAATTTTGATTTTACTAATAGAAAGCATTTCAATTACAAGGACTCAAGACCGACGTATCAAAACAACTAACAAACTCTAAATGACCAGACGGGCTACAAACTCCATTAACAATTATTCCACTTTAAAATGAAAGTGTAGAATAACTCGTAAGGAAAATATAGACTCAAATCACTGACAAACTCTAGTAAAAGAAAAGACAGACTCTAATTATGCTCATGAATACATTAAAGCTCATAGTGCCCACGAGACATCATTCGATCTCGCCATGGGACTATATGTAAGTTCCCCTTGGAGTCTACCCAGGTCGCTCATTATCTGTTTCACAAATATCATCACTGAGGCAAAGAAGGTAGTCTGAATCATGTTCTCGCACACTTGGCATTTCCTGGTGATGTAATGAGAAATAGCTAGGATTCTTTCCATGATTATGCCTTTTTCCTAGAGCAGCCGCCCTATCTGTTTGGCCCCGGTCTCCAAAGTCTGCTGATTTTGCTCCTGGAGTTATTGCAGCTCCATTTCTAATTTTGCTAAAGCTGTATTGTAACAAACCGGCCGGTCGTTTTTTAAAATTATGCCCCGATCCCCAATTAACTGTTTCCCCTAAGTTTATTTCTGCTATTGTGGTTTTCCCGGAGGTTTGCTTCTAGAATTTGGAGTGTTTTGGGACACTTAGTCCCTAAATGAGAGCTTTATAGTTGAAAAATGGTCCGTATTCGGAATAGTGTTAATACGAACTCGAAACAAAAATTCGATGGTTCCGTTAGCTCCGTTAGCTCTGTTAGGTGATTTTGGGGTTGGGAGCGCGCTCGGAACGTATTTTGGAGGTCCATAGCTCATTTAGGCTTAAAATGCCGAAGTTTGAAATTTTTGGAAATGCGATCGATAGGTGAGATTTTGATCTGGGAGTCTGAATAGAATTTTGACAGTGGTACTAGCTTCGTTAGGTGATTACCTATATGTCTGCAAAATTTCAGGTTATTCGGACGTCGTTTGGTCGGGTTTTTTTATAGCATGTAGGTTTCAGAAGTTTTGGTTGAAACTTAGGCTTGAATCCGCTATAATATAATGATTTTTGTGTTTAGTGATATGCTTTTATGATTGGAACAAGTTCGTATCGTGATTTGGAGTAGGTCAGTGGTTTTGGTTGAGGTCCCTGGGGCCTTGGGGGTGTTTCCGGGTGTCAAACGGACCATCTTAGGTTGATAAAACAGGTCAGTTTTCAGTTGTTGGTGTTGCAGACTTTTGTTCTCTGTGATCGCACCCTCACTCATGCGATCGCGTAGTGTAATTCTGAAGGTGACCTAATTCCTTCAATGCGACCACGTAGTTCCCTCCTGCGATTGCATAGTTGATACCTTTCCTTCTCCGCGATCGCAGGGCCCTTGATGCGATCGCATAGAAATATTATCAAACCTTACGCGATCGCAGGCCTGCCATTTGCGATCGCATAGAGTATGTCCCAGGCCTTCAAAACTTCTTCTATGCGATAGCATCTCCATTCTAGCGATCGCATAGGCCAATTCAGGCCCAAAAATATTTCTTCTTCGCGATCGCATCTCCTTTCATGCGATCGCAGTGAACAAAGACCTGGGAAGACCAAATAAGAATATAACATTTCATCCGCGAGGGTTTCACCATTTTTGCAAAAACTCAAGCTAGGGAGCTCGGTTTTGAGTGATTTCTCGCGTGCTTTTCAGAGTCAATTGTTGGGTAACGATTTCTTACTCCCTTTTGATCATTATTTGCGAATCTAAACTCAAATTCTTCCTTTAATTTCGGATTTGGGGTGTAAATTAGGGTAAGTTTCATATAACAAACTTTGATGATTTAGAGGGGAAAACGAACTCCGATTTCGATAAATTTTATATGGTTAGACTCGTGAGAGTACGAGAGTTCTGAAAACATAAAAATATTTCGATTTTGAGCCGATGGATGGAGGGGTATTTTGGTCATTTCACCCATTTTTGCTCCGTAGCTTTAATTTTATCACTATAATTAGTTATTTGTGATGTTATTTACACCGTGTAATCGGTTTGACTAGATTCGGGCCACTCAGAGTGAGATACTCGTGGCAAGGGAGTCGTTTCTTAGCGGTTTTGTACCGGAATTGAGGTAAGTGACTTGTCTAACCTTGCGTGGGGGAACCTTCTCCCCTAGGATATATATGTGTTGATTTAAATGCTTTGTACGCGAGGTGATGGGCGTGTACTTGCGTAGATTGTTGAAAAATCACCTTACTTGAACTGTTCAAATCGTGATATCCTTGCTATTTAATTGATTCAATTGTAAGATTTATCTGGTGTTA
>JASVEL010006533.1:0-33939 GCA_032618575.1 Nicotiana noctiflora | reverse complement strand
TGCCCCTATCTAGGATCAGCCCCCAGTGATTGAGGCTCCAGTTGTACCTGTTCAGGCACCGGCAATGCCTATTGTTATTCCTGGCCTTCAGGAGACATTGGCCTAGATATTATCAGTTTGTACTGGGTTGGCTCAGGTAGTTTCAGCTACTACTACAGCAACGACATCTCAGACTGGGGGTGGTCATCTGACCCCTGCAACTCGCACACCAGAGCAAGTTGTGCAGGGACTTCAGACGCCAGAGGCAGTCCCAGCTCAGGTAGTTGCACCGGCTGTTCCAGTTGCGCCAGTTGCACCAGCCCCAAAGTATGTTGTATCGGTGATGCCTGACGACTAGCATCATCGATTGAGGAGATTTGGCAGACTTCATCCACCTTTATGCAGTGGTACTGAGGGCGAAAATGCCTAGGGGTTCTTAGACAAGTGTCAGAGGATGTTGCGTATAGCATGGATTCTTGAGTCCAGTGGTGTTTCTTTTACTACATTCTAGTTTTTAGGTCCAACATTCATTTGGTGGGAGGAGTTTGAGAGGCGTAGGCCTGCAGGGGCAGCACCCCTTACTTGATAATAGTTTTCCACTCTCTTTTTAGAGAAGTATGAGCCACAGTCTCGATGAGAGGAGATACGTCGCTAGTTTGAGTGGTTAGTGCAGGGTGATATGACAGTGACTCCGTATGAGTTGAGGTATACTCAGTTGGCTAGGCATGCTAGTTGGATGATCCCGACAGATCGGGAGAGGATCAGAAGGTTCTTTGATGGCCTCAACTATTCTATTCGTATCTTGATGACCAAAGTGAGAGTATAAGCAACATCTTTTGAGCAGGTTGTTGATATGGCATGCTCTATTGAGGCGGATCGTCGCCGTGAGCGAGAGGAGAGGGAGGCCAAGAGGCCTCGAGGTTTTGGCAGTTTTAGTGGTGCTCCATCCAGAGGCCAGTTTCATCAGGGCAGAGGTCGTTTATTTAGACCTCCTCAGTCAGGTCGCTCAGAGCATAGTGGAGCTTCTTCTAGCCATAGCCGTCAGGGTTTTCAGAATGGCCGGTCTTCACTCATCACCCTCCCAGCTAAGAGTACATAACCTTCTTCTTCGGCCCAGGGTTCATCTGCGATGAGGGGTTCCCTTCAGTCCCCTTCTCCAGCGCCAGGAAATTATTTTGAGTGTGGCAATTTTGGCCACATTAGGAGGCAGTGTCCTCGACTTCGCAGGGATAGATCTCAGCGGAGGGATCAACCCTCTTCTTCAGCTCCATCTACTTTAACACCATCTCAGGCTAGTAGAGGTGGAGGTTAGTCTTCTAGAGGTCGCCCTAGGAGTGAGGAGCGATCGAGTGGTGGTCCGGCACTTTTCTATACACTTCCTGATAGGCGTGATGTTGTTGCCTCAGATGCAATGATTACAGGTATCATTTTAATTTGTCGAAGAGATGCTTCTATTTTGTTTGATCCCGGATCCATATATTCAGACGTGTCTTCTTATTTTGCACATTATTTGGGTGCGTCCCGTGGTAGTCTTGATTTGTCTGTTCATGTATCCACCCCAGTGGGTGATACAATTATTGTGGATCACGTCTATCGATCCTGTGTTATTTCTATTAGGGGTGTGGAGACCCGAGTGGATCTGCTATTGTTAGGTATGGTGGATTTCGATGTGATTTTGGGCATGGACTGGCTGTCCCCATGCCATGTTATTTTGGACTGTCATGCCAAGACAGTTACATTGGCTATTCCTGGTATTCCTCAGATTGAGTGGCGGGGTTCCACTGATTATGTCCCTAGCCGTGTTATTTAATTCTTAAAGGCTTAGAGAATGGTTGGAAAAAGGGTGTTTGTCGTATATAGCATTTGTGAGAGATGTGGGAGCTGAGACTCCTAGTATTGATTATGTACCTGTTGTGAGGGACTTCCCAGATGTGTTCCCATCAGACCAGTCAGGCATGCTGCCGGACATGGATATCGATTTTGGTATTGATTTGGTGCCAGACACTCAATCTATTTCAATTCCTCCTTACCGTATAACACCAACTGAGCTAAAGGAATTGAAAGAACAACTTCGGGATCTTTTAGATAAGGGATTCATTCGCCCTACTGTGTCACCGTGGGGTGCATTAGTGTTGTTTGTTAAGAAGAAAGATGGTTCTATGAGGATGTGCATTGATTATAAACAGTTGAACAAGGTAACAGTGAAGAATAAGTATCCTCTACTGCGCATTGATGATTTATTTGATCAGCTCTAGGGAGCGAGGGTGTTCTTGAAGATTGATCATCGTTCTATTATCAGCCGAAGATTAGAGATTATGATATCATGAAGACTGCATTCTAGACGAGATATGGGCACTATGAGTTTATTGTGATGTCTTTTGGGCTGACCAATGCCCCAGCTATGTTCATGCATCTGATGAACAGTGTGTTCCGGCCATATTTGGATTCTTTCGTGATCTTGTTCATTGATGACATTCTGGTATACTCTCGTAGCCAGGAGGAGCATGCTCAGCATTTGGGCATTGTGTTGCAGAGGTTGAGGGAGGAGAAATTGTATGCTAAGTTCTCCAAGTGCGAGTTTTGGCTCGAGTCAGTAGCTTTTCTGGGTCATGTGGTGTCTCGTGATGGTATTCAGGTTCACCCGAAGAAGATAGAGGTGGTGGAGAGTTAGCCTAGACCGTCCTCAGCTACAAAGATCAGGAGTTTCCATGTTTGGCGGGGTATTATCACCGGTTTGTTCAGGGGTTTTCATCCATTGCTTCTTCTTTGACTAGGTTGACGCAGAAGGGTGTTCGTGTGGTCGGATGAGTGTGACGAGAGCTTTCAGAAGCTCATGACAGCTTTGACCACAGCTGCAGTGTTAGTCTGTCCATCAGCTTTAGGTTCATATATCGTATATTGTGATGCCTCGAGAGTGGGGATAGGTTGTGTATTGATGCATGATGGTAGGGTTATTGCTTATGCTTCTCGTCAGTTGAAGCCTCATGAGAAGAACTACCCTGTTCATGATTTGGAGTTAGCTGCCATAGTTCATGCCTTGAAGATTTGGAGGCACTATTTGTATGGCGTGTCTTATGAGGTGTATACTGATCATTATAGTCTCCAACATTTGTTCAGATAGAAGGATCTTAATTTGAGGCAGCGAAGATAGCTTGAGTTGCTCAAGGATTATGACATTACTATTCTATATCATCCGGGGAAGGCCAATGTGGTGGCCGATGCTTTGAGGAGAAAGGTGGTTAGTATGGGCAGCTTGGCGTATATTCCAGTTGGGGAGAGACCATTTGCATATGATGTTCAGGCGTTGGCCAAGCAGCTAGTGAGGTTGGATATTTCAGAGCCCAACAGGGTGTGGGCGTGCATTGTTTCTCGGTCTTCCTTATATTTTCATATTCGTGAGCGCCAGTATGATGATCCACACTTGCTTGTCCTTAAGGATAGATTTTAGCGTGATGATGCCAGAGATGTCACTATTGATAATGATGGTGTGTTGAGGATGCAGGGTCGGATATGCATGCCCAATGTTGATGGCCTTCGTGAGTTGATATTGGAGGAGGCCCATAGCTCGCGATATTCTATCCATCCAGGTGCCACGAAGATGTACCTAGACTTGAAATAGAATTATTGGTGGAGAAAGATGAAGATGGATATTGTGAGTCATGTAAAATGGTGCCTAAACTGTCAGCAGGTCAAGTACAAGCATTAGAGGCTCGGTAGCATGTTTCAGCGTATTGATATTCCCGAGTGGAAGTGGGAAAGGATCACTATGGACTTTGTTAGTGGACTCCCTAGGATAGCGAGGAAATTTGATTCAGTTTGGGTGATTGTGGATATGCTGACCAAGTCAGCTCACTTCATTCCTATGTGTACTATATACTCCTCGGAGCGTTTAGGTGAAATATTCATTCGTGAGATTGTGAGATTGCATGGAGTTACAGTTTCTATCATTTCAGACAGAGGTATTCAGTTTACGTCGTAGTTTTGGAGGACATTTCAGCATGAGTTGGGCTCACAGGTTGAGTTGAGTACTACATTTCATCCTCAGATGGACGGACAGTTCGAGCGTACCATTCAGATCTTGGAGGATATGTTGCGCGCTTATGTTATTGATTTTGGTGGTTCATGGGCTGATTATTTGCCTCTCGCAGAGTATCCTTATAACAACAACTACCAATCTATTATTCAGATGGCGCCGTATGGGGCTTTATATGATAGACGGTGTAGATCTCCAGTTGGTTGGTTTGAGCCCGGTAAGGCTAGGTTGTTGGGGACAGAGTTGGTCCAGGATGCTTTGGACAAGGTGAGGGTGATTCAGGAGAGACTTTGCACAACCGAGTCGTGCCAGAAGAGCTATGCGGACCAGAAGGTCCGGGATGTGTCATATTTAGTGGGTGAGAAGGTCTTACTGAAGGTTTCTCCTATGAAAGGCGTCATGAGATTTGGAAAAAAGGAAATCTCAGTCCTAGATTTATTAGCCCTATTGAGATTCTCAGGTAGATTGGAAAGGTGGCCCTTATGCTTGCTTTTCCACCTAGTCTGTCGAGAGTTCATCCGGTGTTTCACGTATCTATGCTCCAGAAATATGTTGGTGACCCATCGCATGTGTTGGATTTCAGTACAGTGCAACTTGATGATGACTTGACCTGTGATGTAGAGCCTATAGCTATATTGGGTCATCAGGTCAGGAGATTGATGTCCAAGGACATTGCATTAGTAAAGGTTCAGTGGAGAGGTCGGCCCGTAGGGGAGGCCACTTGGGAGATCGAGCAGGAGATGCGGAGCAGATATCGTCACTTATTTGAGTCTCCAGGTATGTTTCTTGACCTGCTTAAGGACTAGCGTTTGCTTAACTTGGGAAGAATGTGACGACTCGGCCCGTCGTCATGAGAGTTACTGCCTATTTATCCCCTCATTATGTGTTTCATGTTTCTATATCTGTGTTTGAGTCTATCGGGTGAATTTGGATCGATTCTGGTTGAAAATAACGCATATATCCTTTTTGAGTGAAGCTTGTTTATGAAAAGTCAACCAGAAGTTGACTATGTGGTTAGAGGGCTCGAAATCAAATTCTGATAATTCGGTTAGCTTCAGGAGGTGATTTGTGACTTAGGGGAGCGATCAAAATTGAATTTGGAGGTCCGGTGTAGAAATAGGATTGAATTGGCTAAGTTGGAATTTTGGTGAAATCCGATCGATAGGTGAGATTTTGATCTGGGAGTCGGAATGGAATTCTGACAGTTGTAGTAGCTTAATTAGGTGAATTTGGATATGTCTACAAATTTTCAGGTCATTCGGACATCGTTTGGTCAGGTTTTTGATAGAATGTTGGTTTCAGAAGTTTTGGTTGAATCTTAGGCTTGAACATGCCTTAATTTGACGATTCGTCTATTTGAGGGTACATTTTTATGATTGGAACAAGTTCGTGTGATGATTTAGAGTGTATTTGTACTTTTGGTTGAGATCTCGGGGGCCTCGGGTTATTTTCGGAAGGCAAAACGGAGGAATTTTAGAGTTGCAGTAGGTCTGTGATACATGACTGCTGGTATTTCCGCTCCAACGAAAAAGGTGATGTGGAAGCGAGTCCATAGAGGTGGAGGTTTGAGCGCAGAAGTGCTTTTGGGGCTGGTCATTGAAGTTTCACAGAAGTGAAACTAATTCCGCTGAAGCGGCGTCGCGGGTGCGAGTATCATCCGCAAAAGCGGTCTAAGGGGGATCCAAGGGACTTCGCAGAAGCGGAGTCAGTCCCGCTTAAGCGGTCTCGCAGGAGCGAGTTTCGAACCGCATAAGCGGTCGGGCGATTTATTGAATAGTTGTTGAAGCGACAAAGCTTCCACAGAAGCGGAAACGCGGAAGCGAGCCAACTATCGCAGAAGCGAAAAAATGTGAGGGTTTATGAACAGTGATGTTTCGAAATTTCAGAACTTATAACTCATTTGGGGCGAACTTAGAGGCGATTTTGGCGATTTTGAGGAGGAAATCGAGGGAATTCATCAGGTAAGCACTCACAGACTCAATTTATGTTAATATATTGATAAATTATGGAATTAACCTCTCAAAATTGGAGGATATAAGGTGTATCAATGGGGGAGTTTTGCTCTATGCCTGGGTTATAGAAAATCAATGATTTGAGTGGGCAAATGGAATCCGATTTTGATAAACTTTATATGTATGGACTCGTGGCGAGATAAGGATTATAAAAATGTGACTTTTGTAATTTTTTGAGAAATAGGCCCAGGGGTCGGGTTTTGGCAACGTCGTGTTTTTGGGTGTAATTCGAGTTATTTCGATTGGGTTATGTTCCTTTAGCCTATTTTGATGTATTCCTTTTGGTTTTGATCAGATTCTACACCCGTGGAGGCCGATTCTCGTGGCAAGGGCATTGGGAGCTAGTTTTCGAGCTGAGTCGAGGTGAGTTATGGGTATGGATGATGACCTGAGGGTTTGAAAACCTGGTATATCACTATGTGACGCTATATTGAGGCGAGACACGTACTCTACTATGAGTGAGGGATTGATTGTGATTGTGGACTATGTCTTAGTCCGACTGTGTAATAGTATATTCTGTTGTTGGTTGTAATTGAGCCGGTAAACCTCATACTTGGATGGTTGTGGATATCTTTGGGCTGTGAGCCAGTTATTTGGATCCCGTGAGGATCGTTATCATTGCTTCTATGATTATAGCATGTTATCTTGATATCAGTCCTGAGCTAAACACTGTCTAAAAGGGTTTTCCAAACTTTGGTATTTCTGAACACTATTTCTGCTGTTATTGATAAAAAGAGATTTCAAAATGATATTTCTATGCTTGTGAGGCTTGCATTACATGTAGATGGACTGATAGTGGATCGGGCTGCGCTCCGTAGCACATCGTTGATATTGCGTTTGGGCTGTAGGAGTCCCTCCGGAGTCTGAACCCCCATAGTGAGCGCGGGTAACCAAATTGATCGGGCTACATGCCGTAGCGGTCATGTTCATGCATTTGCATTGCATTCAGATATACCCGTTGTTTTGTTTAGCTGTTATTGCTGATTCTGAGACTTATACTGTTAAAAATGGTAAAAGAAGATTATTATATAGCATTACTTAGTGCAGTATTGGTTATTATTATCTTCACTGTCGTTATCCGCACTTATTACCACTAAGTTGGAAGTACTCACACTACTCCCTGCCCCTTGTGTGCATATCCAGGTACATCACAGTAGGGCTAACTCCCCAGCTGCTCAGAGAGAGCTTATTCGGACTATCGAGGTATCTGCTAGCGTCCGCAGGACCTGACACTCCCTTTTATCCTTTATATTTTAGTCATTTTCCGCATTGATAGATACAGTTGTATTCAGTATCACTATTGTACTCTTGGAAGAGGCTCATGGAATATGACTCCAGATCTATGGGAGATATTATATTATGCTGAGTTGTTTTGCAATTCATGTTAAAATACCATACTTCTTTTATTGTTAAATATTATTTCTAAAGGAAATTGAGAGCTGATAGCTCGGTATTGTGTTAGATTGATCAGGCTGGCCTAGCAATATGCTGGGCGCCATCACGATCGGATTTTGGGGTCGTGACATTAAACTTGATCAATTTTAGAAACAACTATAACCAATCTAAATAAACTAACAATTCAAAACTAATGTCAAAACAAAACTATTTCTAATCAATTTTAGAATCAATTTAAGAAACTTATGATAATCAGAATCAAAACCTTAACTAATTATCAGAACTAATCAAAATTTATCCAAATTAACTAATTATTAACTGTCAATTAACAGCTATAGCAAAATCAAACCTAAGTAATCAAACTTATACTAATCAATTAGCAAAATTTAGAAGCCAATCAAATAATAAAAAATCAGATTACTCAATTAAAAAGAAAACCCTAATTACTAATCAAGTTATAGAAAAATCTTGAAATGTATATATTATCGGTAATAGTTTCAGACAATCTAAGAAAAATAGTCAAGAAACGGAAACAAAGAATAGACATGCATACAAAACTAGAAAAAATCAGAAAGAAAGACAAATAAAGATGAACACTCAGAAAAGAAAAATTGAAATAAAAAACAAGAGAGATGAAGACTTAGCTTTTCTGGTCTTCTTTGGGCCCTTTTCTCTTCCTTTCTTTATAATTTTTCTTTGAAAATAATCTTTTATGGTTCAGGAGGCCTTTATGACCTTTTCTTGAAATTTTGCTTGCCAGCAGATTCTTTTGGGCTTTCCAGGGGTCTTTAGGATTTTAGGGTTTCAGAATCGAGTTAAGGGTGTTAAAAGGTATCTCTGATAAGGTTTGGTAAGGTTTGGGCAAAAGGTCGTTCACCGGAGTAGGGTTCCGGCGACCTATTTTCCAAGATTCGAAGGGCTAGGGTGTTATCTGAGGCAAAAAGGATAGATATATATAATGAGGAAGCTAAGGGCTTCCTATGGTGTAAATGGTGAAGGCAGTGGCTATTGTGTTCGCTGGAGTAGGGTTCCGGTGATACTTGAATGGATATTCGAGAAATTATAGCCAAGTTTGAGGGAAACTACTTATGGGGTGTGGGAGAGGAGGCTTCGAGCTTTTTGTGGTGTTAATGGTGAGGACAACAGAGTAGGTGTTGTATCCCACCGGTGAGGGTTCCGGTGAGATTGAGAGAAAGGGGGGAGAGGCGGCTAGGGTTTGTGTATAGATGGGGAGAAAACAAAATGAATTAGGTATAAGGTTTTTGTATATTTAAAACCTTCAGATTATTAGGGACTGTTAGATTAGAATTTATTGACGACCAAGATTCATTGACACCTACACGACGTTGTTTGATTAAGTGACAGTTCAATCCTGTCCGTTAGATCAAACAAATGAATGGCCAGGATTTGACGACTCAAACGTCGTCATTTGATATATAAACTGGCTTGTGTAATCTGACCGTTTGATCAAGAATTTTAACGGTTGAGATCTCTTAAGCTTAAAAGGTGTCATTTGGATTTTAAAGCCAGGCAGACCGGGTATTTCTTTGGGCCTGGGTCAATTGGATTTAGTATTAACCGATTTTTTGGGCCGCTGATATTATTAGCCCAATTTTTATGTGTATTTATATTATTTATCTTGTATTTCTTTTTGTATTTTATTTCCTCTATGTTATTTTTGTATTTCTTTTTGTATTTTCTTTTCTTTTATTTTTTCAAGTTTTGCTAATTTTAAAACTAATTAATTTCTATTTTTATGGTATTTTTCTATTAAAAACATAAAATGCTATTTTGATTTTTTTTTTAATTTTTTCTCAAAATGTATTAATACCAAAATTGTAAAATTAAAATCCTAATGCATATGCATATTTTTTGCATATTATTTATGAATTATTATGCAACTAATTAACACAAAAATGCCACAATATTTAACAAAAATTTAAAAATCATTTTGTTTGGATTTAGAAATAATTTTCTTACAGCAAAAATCACGTGCTCACAGATAGTGTTTGGGTAGCGGAAACAAAAGTTGTCATCATCTCAACTGCGGGAAAACATCATCGAAGTAAACATAGACATAGTACCTTTTGACCGCGTCTACGTTCACTGCCGTTTCGGGATCATTTCCTTCAACATCGCTCAGATATAACGCTCATCTCGGTCGTATTTTCCTGATGATGTACGAACCTTTCCAATTAGGAGCGAATTTTCCTTTCGCTTCCTGGTGATGGGGAAGAATGCACCTCAACACCAATTGTCCGACTTCAAAATTTATGGGTTGTACTTTCTTATTGTAAGCACGAGCCATTCTTTGTTAGTACAACTGCATGTGACAGACCACGGCCATTTGCTTTCCATCAATTAAGGTCAGTTGCTCCAAGCATGTCTTAACCCACTCGCTGTCTTCAATCTCTGCTTCAATAATGGTTCGGAGCAAAGGAATTTCTAAATCCGCCGATATTACAACTTAGATTCCATAAACCAATAAGTATGGGGTGGCTCCCACCGATGTGCGCATCGTGGTGCAATATCCTAGTAGGGCAAACGGCAACTGTTTATGCCACTGCCTGGAATTTTGGATTGTTTTTCTCAAAATCTTCTTGATGTTTTTGTTCGTTGCTTCGACGGCATTGTTGGCTTTGGGCCGATAAGGAGTGGAGTTTTTATGCGTTATTTTGAATTTTTCGCATACATCCCCTATCAAATGACTATTCAGGTTTGCCGCATTATATTTGATGATAGTTGCAGGGATACCGAAACGACAAATAAGATTTGAGTGTACAAAGTCCACCACGGCTCTTTTGGTGACCGAATTGAAAGTGATAGCCTCAACCCATTTTGTGAAATAATCGATGGAGACCAATATGAATCTATGCCCATTAGATGCCTTTGGCTCAATCGGACCAATGAGGTCCATGCCCCAAGCGACAAAAGGCAAATGCACCGACATAAGATGTAGCTCTGTTGGAGGTGCATGAATCAGATCTCCATGCACCTGGCACTGA
Organism: Nicotiana noctiflora; assembly: GCA_032618575.1. Taxonomy (NCBI): domain Eukaryota; kingdom Viridiplantae; phylum Streptophyta; class Magnoliopsida; order Solanales; family Solanaceae; genus Nicotiana; species Nicotiana noctiflora. Next base: position 23,515 of record JASVEL010006533.1, on the reverse strand, counting down.
TGGCATTTCGGGCGAAACTGAAGCAATCTTTTTCCATAGTAATCCAATAATAACCAGCTCGTAAGATTTTCTTGGCCAAAACATACCCATTCATATGAGGCCCACACACTCCTACGTGTACTTCTTGCATGATTCTCCCAGCTTCTTCAACATCTACACACCTTAACAGGTTGAGATCCGGGGTTCTTTTGTACAACACCTCGCCGATCAAAAAGAAACCACTTGCATATCGCCTGATTGTTATCTTTTGATCTCCAGTAGCATGTTCGTGGTACTCTTGTGTTTTCAGAAACCTCTTGATATCGTGATACCATGGCTGAATATTTGGTCCAGCCACGATTACATTGCAGTAATCGTGTCTTTTCCTGATTTGGATTTCCAAAGGATCGATGTGGGCATTGCCTGGATAAGGTAGCATCAAAGCTAATGTGGAAAGTGCATTAGCTAGTTCAATGTGACACCGCGGGATGTACCTGAACTCTATTGATGTAAATCGCCTACAGAGATCTTCCACGTGCTATTAATAAGGAATGAGCTTGACTTCTCGAGTCTCCCATTCTCCTTGGGCTTGTCAGATAATCAAGTCAGAATCTCCCATGATCAGTAAGTCTTCGACATCTTGGTCAATTGCCATATTCATGCCCATGACGCAGGCCTCATACTCAGCTGTATTGTTTGTGAAAAAGAAACGGAGCCTAGCTGTGGCTGGGTAGTGCTGACCGGTGGGAGAGATAAAAATTGCCCCAATCCCAATACCTTTGGCGTTTACTACTCAATCGAAGAACATGTTTGTCACGACCCTAGTTCACTAATTGTGAACATGTCATGATGACACCCAGTCTTTGCGAATAGGTTAGCCCAACACAACGCAGAATATACACTTTTATGAACAAAAGATAAGATGACAGCGGAATAATATAAAAGAAATGTAATAATAGCCGCTCGACACATACACTTCAAAAAATACCAGAAGAATAAAATCTCCAAGACCCAGAAACTCACGGCCAACACAGACTAAGAGAGACTACAAAGTGGCTCTATACATCAGTAGTGTCTACACAAAGAAAATAAAGGAATGACTAACATCACTAAGAAGAGAAGAAGAAGACCCTCCGGATCTGCGGACGTGGCAGATTCGTAACTCGAGTCTCCTGAAAGTGCTCCTAAGTCACATGAAGTGCATCTGATTAGATGTACCTGGATCTGTACAACAAAAGTGTGCAGAAGAGTAGCATGAGTACACCACGGCGGTACTCAGTAAGTGCCAAGCCTAACCTCGATGGAGTAGTAACGAGGAAGGTCAGGGACCTACCGAGAAATAATAAAAATAATGATAATATTAATACCGAACAACTCAAGTAGGAATAAGTCAGAAATAACAGCAAATAAGATAAATACTACAAATCGTCTACAATTAAGCTAACAGAAGAAATTAACACAACAAGTACAAACCAACAATCCAGGATCTCCGGGAATCGAGCCCGTAGTCCTCTTATTCTCAGCCACTCACGATCTCTGGGAATCGAAACCGCAGTCCACGTATCACTATCACACGATCTCCGAGAATTGAACCCGTAGTCCGTATCTTAGTATCTCAGGATCTTTGGGAATTGAACCCGGAGTCCGTAAATCAGTATCTCTGGATCTTCGAGAATTAAACCCGCAGTCCGTGTATCAGTATCTCAGGATCTCCGGGAATTGAACCCGCAGTCCTTTACCTCAGTAGCATCGGATCTCTGGGAATTGAACCCGCAATCCACAAAACACAAACACACTCAATAAGAGGAAAACACAAAGAAATGTGAAGTACACAACTACAATTAACACTTAATCCAGTCACAACAGGTTCCAGGGAGTTCAATTAAGATAAGTAGGCACTTAGACAGATAATCCTATCTAATCATGCTTCCCTAGCTTACACCAGATAAGCCTTGCAATTTAATCAATTAAATAACAAAGATAACACGGATTGAGCAGTTCAAGTAAGGTGATATTCAACAATCTGCACAAGTACACGCTCGTCACCTTGCGTACAAGGCATTTAAATCAATACATATATATCCCAGGGGAGAAAATCCCCCACGCAAGGTTAGACAAGTCACTTACCTCAATCCCGGTACAAAACTGCTAAGAAATGACTCCCTTGCCACGAGTATCCGACTCCGAGTTGCCCAAATCTAGTCAAACCAATTACACAGCATAAATAACATCGCAAGTAACTAATTTCAGTGATAAAATTAAAGTTACGGTGCGTAAATGGGTGAAATGACCAAAATACCCCTGCAGCCATCGACTCGAAATCTAAATATTTTTATTGTTTCAAAACTCTCGTACTCTCACGAGTTTAACCATATAAAATTTATCAAAATCGGACTCCATTTTCCTATTCAAATCAATGATTTTCAATAACCTAGGCTTGGAGCAAAATCCTTCATTAACACACCTTCAATCGTCTATTTTCAGAGGTTTACTCTGTGTTTTAACAATATATTGACATAAATTTAGTCTATGAGTGATTACCTGGTGATTCCCCTTGATTTCCTCCTCAAAATCGCTAAAATCCTCTCCTATTTTGAAGCCTTCAATGTTTTTAGTGTTTTGAAATTCGAACCCTTACTGCCTATTAATCATAGGGCTCGCACCTGCGAGACCGCTTCTGCGGTAAATAAACTACTTCTGCGACTTTCCATTTAATAGCCACCATCACTTCTGCGGCTCAGGTCTCGTACTTGCGAGACCGCTTAAGCGAGTATACTCACGCTTCTGCTATATTTTCCCATCGCCCAGCTTCCGCTTCTACGGCCAAGGGCTCGCTTTTGCGAGCCCGCCGCTGCGAGAAAGCTTCCGCTTCTATGGAAATGCCTGGACCTGGCCTGGATCGCAGCTGCGACCTCATATTCACTTCTGCACGGCCGCTTTTGCGGTTCCCCATCCGCAGAAGCGGAACTGCTGCTGCAGTTCATACCAACAATTCAAAAACTTAAAAATTCACCCGATCGACCTTCCCAAAACATCCCGAGGTCCTCGAGACCTCAACCAAAAATACAAATTCACTCTAATTCATCACACGAACTTGTTCCAATCATTAAAACAGACCCTCAATTATACAAATCATCCAATTAAGGCCGGTTCAAGCCTAAGTTTCAACCAAAACTTCCGAAACCTACATTCTATCAAAAACTAGACCAACGATGTCCGAATGACCTAAAAATTTGCAAATATATCCAAAATCACCTAACGAAGCTACTGCAACTGTCGGAGTTCCATTCCGACTCCCAGATCAAAATATCACCTATTGATCAGATTTCTAAAATTCCAAACTTTGGTATTTCAAGCCTAATAGAGCTACAGACCTCCAAAATACATTCCGAACGCGCTCTCAACCTCGAAATCACCTAACGGAGCTAACAGAACCATCGAATTTCTATTCCGAGGTTGTCTTAACACTGTTATGAATACGGGCCATTTTTCAACTATAAGGCTCTCATTCAGGGACTAAGTTTCCCAAAACACTCCAAATTCTAAAATCGAACATCCTGGCAAACCACAATAGCAGAAACAAACTTAGGGGAAACAGTAAATTAGGTATCGGGGCATAAATTTCAAAAATGACCGGCCGGGTCGTTACATCTTCCGACACTTAAACATTCGTTCGTCCTCGAACAAGCATAGAAAATATACCTGAAGTGGTGAAGAGATAAGGGTACTGGCTACGCATATCCTGCTCGGTCTCCCAAGTCGCCTCCTCGGCCGGCTAACCTCGCCACTAGACCTTAACTGAAGCGATGTTCTTTGACCGCAACTTCCTGATTTATCTGTCCAAAATGGCAACTGGCTCATCAACATAAGGCGGATCTTCATCTAGCTGAACAGAAGTGAAATCCAACACGTGCGACGGGTCACCATGGTATCTCCGGAATATAGAGACATGAAATACTGGATGGACTCCGACTAGACTGGGAGGTAAGGCCAGCTCATAAGCAACCTCCCCAACACGCCTCAAAATCTCAAAAGGGCCAATGAATCTCGGACTCAGCTTCCCCTTCTTCCCAAACCTCATGACACCCTTCATGGGCGAGACCCGAAGTAGAACCCGCTCGCCAACCATAAAAGCCACATCGCGAACCTTCTTGTCTGCATAACGCTTTTGCCTGGACTGGGCTGCGTGGAGTCTGTCTTGAATCACCTTGACCTAGTCCACTGCATCCTGGACTATCTCAGTACCTATCAGCCTGGCCACGCCCGGCTCGAACCAACCCACGGGGTACCTGCACCTCCTACCATATAGGGCCTCATATGGTGCCATATGAATGCTGGACTGATAGCTATTGTTATAATCAAACTCCGCCAGTGGCAAGAAATGATCCCATGAACCTCCAAACTCAATCACGCACGCATGGAGCATATCTTCCAAAATCTGAATAGTGCGCTCAGACTGTCCATCCGTCTGGGGGTGAAATGTTGTGCTCAGCTCCACCCGAGTACCTAACTCTTGCTGCACGGCTCTCCAGAATTGTGAAGTAAACTGAGTGCCTCTGTCTGAAATGATGGAAGCTGGAATGCCATGCAACCGGACTATCTCCCTGATGTAGATCTCCGCCAACCGCTCCGATGAGTAAGTAGTGCAAACATGTATGAAATAAGCGGACTTGGTCAGCCGATCCACAATGACCCAAATAGAATCAAACTTCCTTACAGTCCGTGGAAATCTAGATACGAAGTCCATAGTGATGCGCTCCCATTTCCACTCCGGGATCTCAATCTGCTGCATTAACCCACCCGAACACTGATGCTCATACTTCACCTGCTGGCAGTTGAGGAATCTAGAAACATAGTCAACTATATCCTTCTTCATCTGCTCCACCAATAATGCTGCCTCAAGTCCTGATACATCTTCGCGGCACCTGGATGGATGGAATACCGCAAGCTATGGGCCTCAGCTAGAATCAACTCTCAAAGATCATCTACATTGGGCATGCAAATACGCCCCTGCATCATCATCACTCCGTCATCCCCGATGGTAACATCTCGAGCATCACCATGCTGAACTCTATCCTGAAGAACAAGCAAATGAGGGTCATCAAACTGCCACTCTCCGATGCGATCAAATAGAGAAGACCGAGAAACCACACAGGCCAGAACCCGGCTGGGCTTCGAAAGATCCAATCTAATAAACTGCCTAGCCAAAGCCTGAACATCCATTGCCATAGGCCTCTCCGAAGCTAGTAGATATGCCAAACTCCCCAAACTCTCCGCCCGACGACTCAAGGCATCGGCAACCACATTGGCCTTGCCCGGATGATAGAGAATAGTAATATCATAGTCCTTCGATAGCTCCAACCATCTCCTCTAATGCATATTCAGGTCCTTCTGCTTAAGCAAATGCTGCAAGCCGTGATGATCAGTGTAAATCTCACAAGGAACCCCATACAAATAATGACGCCAAATCTTTAAGGCGTGAACAATGGCAGCTAGCTCAAGATCGTGGACAAGGTATTTTTTTTCATGTACCTTCAGCTGTCAAGACGCATAGGCAATCACCTTACCGTCTTGCATTAACACTGCTCCGAGTCCAACCCGTGAGGCATCACAATATACCGTATAGAACCTCAAACCGATGGGCCAAAGTTAAGGCTGTCTTGAGCTTTTGAAAGCTCGCCTTACACTCCTCTGTCCACTGAAAAGGGGCACCCTTTTGGGTCAATCTAGTCATAGGTGCTGCGATCGAAGAGAACCCCTCTACAAAGCGACGGTAATAACCCACCAAACCAAGGAAACTACGAATCTCAGTGGCAGAGGAGGGCCTGGTCCAACCCTGCACGGCCTCCACCTTCCTCGGATCCACTCGAATACTCTCGCTCGACACCACGTGGCCTAGAAATGCCACCGAACACAGCCAAAACTCACATTTGGAGAACTTGGCATATAATTACTTCTCCCTCAGAGTCTGAAGCACTATCCTTAGGTGCTGCTCATGCTCTACCCGACTTCGGGAATATACCAAAATATCATCAATGAAAACAATCACGAACAAGTCAAGATACGGCCTGAATATACTATGCATCAAATGCATGAAAGCTGCTGGGGCATTAGTCAGCCCGAAAGACATAACGAGGAACTCGTAATGACCATACCGAGTCTTGAAGGCAGTCTTCGGGATATCTGGCTCCCGAATCTTTAGCTGATGATAAACAGAGCGCAAATCAATCTTGGAGAACACCTGTGTGCCCTATAGCTGGTCAAATAAGTCATTGATACGTGACAAAGGATACATGTTCTTCACTATAACTTTGTTCAACTGGCGATAGTCAATACACATATGTATAGAACCGTCCTTCTTCTTCACAAACAACACAGGAGCACCCCACGGCAAAACACTGGGTCGAATGAAACCCTTACCCAACAACTTCTATAACTAATCCTTCAACTCTATCAATGCAGGAGGAGCCATGCAGTACGGAGGAATAGAAATGGGCTGAGTGCCCGACAATAAATAAATACCAAAATCGATATCTTTGTCGGGCGGCATGCCTGAGAGATCAGCTGGAAATTCATCAAATAAATCACATACCACTGGGATGGAATCAATAGAAGGAGCATCAACACTGATATCTCTCACATAAGCTAGATAAACAGCACACCCCTTCTCAACCATATGCTGAGCTTTGATAAAGGAAATAACATAACTGCGGGTGTGATCTAAATTACCACACCACTCAAAACATGGAATGCCTGGCATAGCCATCATCACGGTCTTGGAGTGACAATCAAGAATAGCATAGTGGGGCGACAACCAGTCCATGCCCAGAATAATATCGAAATCAACAACACCGAGCAATAAAAGATCAAATCTGGTCTCAAAACTACAAATAGTGACACAACACGACCGATACACACGGTCCACAACTAAAGAATCTCCCACTGGAGCAGAAACATAAATGAGGGCACTCAAAGAATCCCGAGGCACACCTAGATATGGAGAAAAATTAGAGGACACATATGAAAAAGTAGAGCCAGGATCGAATAGAACCGATGCCTCTCTGTGACTAACCAAGATAATACCTATAATAACATAATCGGAGGTTCAGCTGCGGCGCGATCAGGAATAACATAAAATCTGGCCTGATCCCTCTCTCGAGGGTGGCCTCTGGTACCCTGATCCTCGCCCCTGGCTGGCTGGGCAGGTGGGGTGCAAGCTTGGGCTGGAACGATGGCCCGCTGACCTTGTGGACCACACTGAGGCTGTAAAGTCTGTGGAGGTGCTCCTCTCCTATGCCTGGGGCACTCCCTAACCAGATGGCGAGTATCCCCGCACTCAAAACAAGCCGTAGCATCGCTCCCGCTGGACTGACCACTGTAGGTACCCCGCACAGGAGGGGCACTCGAAACTAGGGGAGCATAGTAAGGCTCGTGAGGTGCTGGGGGAGCTGGAGTACTACTGGCTGCTGGAAATGCTGAATGAACTGGATGACTAGCATAACCCCTTCCAAAATGATTGGTTGCTAAAGTACGGGCACCACAAAAATGACGCAACTCACAAGACCTCTTGGCCTCCCTCTCTCCTTGCTCTCTAGTGAGCATACGCTCAATCCGTCTAGCAATGTTCACTGCCTACTGATATGGCACATTTGTCTCCAACACTGTAGCCATGGACCGGATAGGCGGAATAAGACCCTCAATAAACCTCCGCACTCTCTCCCGGACTGTGGCTACCAAGGCCGGTGAATGTCTGGCTAACTGGGTGAAACTGATGGCATACTCTGATACTGTCATGGAGCCCTGGCGTAACCACTCAAACACCGATCGCCAAGCATCCCTAAGGCTCTAGGGAACAAACTCCCTCAAAAACATATCAGAAAACTGTGCCTAGGTCAATGAGGCAGACTCATCTAGACTATCCAACTCATATGTGTGCCACCAATCATAAGCGGCCCCTCGAAGTTGAAAAACGGTAAAGGAAACCCTACTGGTCTCCACTATACCCATAGTACGGAGGATACGATGACATTCCTCCAAAATTCCCAATGTATCATCTGAAGCCAAGCCACTGAATATTGGGGGATCATATTTCTTGAACCTCCCCAACCTACGCTGCTCGTCCTCGGAGGTAGCTAGCCCACCTCCGGGCTGTACTGGTGTGGCATGCGGTATAGTAATAACCTATAGAACCTGCTCCGCGGGCTCTCGCTGCTAAGGTGTGCGGGCTGGGGGAGTCTGGGTACCTCCCCCGGCCTAAGATATAGCTGCAGCGAGAGGAAGCAACCCCGCAGAAGATAGAATAGTATACATGCTCATAAACTGTGCTAGAGTCTCTTGGAGTGCTGGAGTCGTGGTAGCTATAGTAGGTGTACCAGGTGCCTGCGCTCCAATCTGGTCCACTGGTGGTGCCTTAGCGGCAACACCGCGGGTGCTGTGGCTGCACCTCGGGCACATCCTTGACCTATACCTCAGCCCCGACCTCTGGCGGTTGCAGCAGGGGGCGTGTGTCCCTGATCCTCACGAGTAGCGCATGTCCTCACCATCTGTGAGAGAATAGAAAACAGAAGTTTAGATTTGGTGTCAAAATATAGCATGACAAGGAATTCAAAAGAATGAAGAGTTTCCTAAACAGTTACATAGCCCATCATAGATAAATATAGACGTCTCCGTATCGATCAGCGAGACTCTAAATAACTGGTCTGTGTCCCATGACTCCTATGAACCTAGAGCTTTGATACCAACTTGTCACGACCCTAGTTTACGAATTGTGAACATGTCATGATGGCACCCAGTCTTCGCGACTAGGTAAGCCCAACACAACGCAGAATATACACTTTGCGAAGAAAAGATAAGATAACAGCGAAATAATATAAAAGATATGTAATAAGTGCCGCTCGGCATGTACACTTCGCCAAATACCAGAAGAAATAAAATCACCAAGACCCAGAAACTCACGGGAAACACAGGCTAAGAGAGAGTACACAACCACCAAGACCCGAAAACTCATGGGCAAAAAATAAGGAATGAGTGACATCACTAAGAAGAGTAGAAGAAGAAGACCCTCCTGATCTACGGACGTGGCAGATTCATACGGATGTGGTAGTGCGTCTGAGTATGAGCCTGTCCTGATATACCTGGATCTGCACAACAAAAGTGTGCAAAAGAGTAGCATGAGTACACCACGACGGTACTCGGTAAGTGCCAAGCCTAACCTCGATGGAGTAGTGACGAGGAAGGTCAGGGCCCTACCAAGAAATAATAAAAATAATGATAATAATAATACCGAACAACTCAAGTAAGAATAAGTCTGAAATAACAGCAAATTAGATAAATACTACAAACCGTCTACAATTAAGCTAACAAAAGAAATTAACACAACAAGTACAAATCAACAATCCAAGATCTCCGGGAATTGAACCCACAGTCCTCTTATTCTCAGCCACTCAGGATCTCCGAGAATCAAACTTGCAGTCCATGTATCAGTGTTACAGGATCTCGAGAATTGAACCCGCAGTCCGTATCTTAGTATCACTAGATCTCCGGGAATTGAACCCGCAGTCCGTATATCAGTATCTCTGGATCTCCGGGAATTGAACCCACAGTCTGTATATCAGTATCTCTGGATCTCCGGGAATTGAACCCGCAGTCCATGTATCAGTACCTCAGGATCTCCGGGAATTGAACCTACAGTCCATTACCTCAGTAGCATCGGATCTCCGGGAATTGAACCCGCAGTCCACAGAGCACAAACACAATCAGTAAGAGGATAACACAAAAAAATATGAAGTACACAACTACAATAAGCACTTAATCCAATCTCAACAGGTTCCATGGAGTTCAATTAAGACAAGTATGCACTTAGACAGATAATCCTATCTAATCATGTTTCCCTAGCTAACACCAGATAAGCCTTGCAATTTAATTAATTAAATAACAAAGATAACACGGATTGAACAGTTCAAGTAAGGTGATTTTCAACAATCTGTGCAAGTACACGCCTGTCACCTTGCGTACAAGGCATTTAAATCAACCCATATATATCCTAGGGGAGAAAATCCCCCACGCAAGGTTAGACAAGTTACTTACCTCAATCCCGGTACAAAACAGCTAAGAAATGACTCCCTTGCCACTAGTATCCAACTCTGAGTGGCCCAAATATAGTCAAACCAATTACACAGTATAAATAACATCGCAAGTAACTAATTTAAGTGATAAAATAAAAGCTACGGCGCAAAAATGGGTGAAATGACCAAAATACCCCTTTAACCATCGGCTCGGAATCAAAATATTTTTATGTTTTCAGAACTCTCGTACTCTCACGAGTCTAACCATATAAAATTTATCAAAATCGGACTCCGTTGCCTATTCAAATCAATAATTTTCAATAACGTAGGCTTGGGGCAAAATCCTCCATTAACACACTTTGAATCATCTATTTTCATAGTTTTAATCCGCGTTTTAATAGTATATTGACATAAATTTAGTCTATGAGTGATTCCCCTTAATTTCCTTCTCAAAATCGCTAAAATCCTCTCCTAGTTCGAAGCCTCCAATATTTTTAGTGTTCTGGAATTCGAACCCTTACTGCCCATTAAACGCAGGGCAATTTTCGATTCTGCGATCCCAGACTCGCACCTACGAGACCGCTTCTACGGTAAATATATCGTTTATGCGACTTTCCATTTAACAGCCACCATCACTTCTGCGGCTCAGGTCTCACACCTACGAGACCGCTTAAGCGATTATACTCACGCTTCTGCGATATTTCCCCATCGCCCAGCTTCCGCTTCTGCAGCCAAGGCCTTGCTTTTGCGAGCCCGCCCTTGCGAGAAAGCTTCCGCTTCTACGGAAATGCTCGGACCAGGACTGGATCACATCTGCGACCTCATAGTCGCTTCTACAGGGCCGCTTCTGCGGTTCCTCATCCGCAGAAGCGGAACTACTGTTGTATCATACCAGCAATTCCAAACCTTAAGAATTCACCCGATCAACCCTCCGAAAACTTCCCGAGGTCCCCGGGAACTCAACCAAAAATACTAATTCACTCTAATTCATCACACAAACCTGTTCCAATCATAAAAACACCCTCAAACACACGAATCATCAAATTAAGGCCGGTTGAAGCCTAAGATTCAACCAAAACTTTCGAAACCTACATTCTATCAAAAACCTGACCAATGATGTTTGAATAACTTGAAAATTTGCAGACATATCCAAAATCACCTAACGAAGATACTGCAACTGTCGGAATTCCATTCCGACTCCCTGATCAAAATCTCACCTATCGATCGGATTTCCAAAATTCCAAACTTCGGCATTTCAATAATCGAGGAAAAGACCTCCAAAATACATTCCAAACGCGCTCCCAACCTAGAAATAACCTAACGGAGCTAACAAAAGCATCATATTTCCATTCCGAGGTTGTCTTAACACTGTTATGAATACGTGCCATTTTTCAACTATAAGGCTCTCATTCAGGGACTAAGTGTCCCAAAACACTTAAAATCCTAAAACCGAACATCCCGGCAAACCACAATAGCAGAAATGAACTTAGGGGAAATAATGAATTGGGGATCGGGGCGTAAATTTCAAAAACGACCAGCCGGGTCGTTACAATTTTCCAAGCATGGGTGTCTTCAGGGACGACTTCTATTGTGTTTACCTCATCATCTGGAAAGTAGGTATTCAATGGTTGGTACTCCTTCTCAATCGGGTTTTCAGCCAAGCGGTCCGCCAAGTCCTGGGCTTTCATCACCGTGCGGGTGACATAGACTATGTCAAACTCGATAAGCAGAATTTGCCATTTTTGCCAATCCTCTGGTGGGCATCAGTTTCCGGAATATGTACTTCAAAGGATCCAACCTGGTAATAAGGTGAGTGGTGTGGGCCTGGAGATAGTGTCTCAACTTCTGAGCGACACATCTCAAAGCACAAAACATTCTTTCCAACAAAGTGTACTTGACTTCATAACTAGTGAACTTCTTGCTCAAGTAGTAGATCGCCTGCTCTTTCTTCCCTGTTGCATTATGCTACCCAAGGACATAGCCAAAAGAGTTTTCTAAGACTATCAGATACAAAAATAAAGGTCTCCCTTATTCTAGCAGGACCAAAACCGGAAGATTCAACAGATATTCTTTGATCTTGTCAAAAGCCTCTTGACACTCAACTGTCCATTTAACTGCGACATCTTTCCTTAGTAATTTGAATATGGGATCACACGTGGAAGTAAATTGAGCGATGAACTGGCTGATATAGTTTAATCTACCAAAGAGACTCATTACTTCTTTCTTTGTCCTTGGAGGAGGTAAGTCCCGTATAGCCTTTATATTTGTTGGATCCAACTCGATACCTCTTCTATTGACTATGAAACCCAGAAGTTTGCCTGACGAGACTTCGAAGGCACATTTGTCCGGATTCAACTTGAAATCATACTTTCGCAGCCTCTCAAAAAACTTCCTCAAGTCTCGAACATGATCGTCTTGAGTTCTAGACTTGACGATCACGTCGTCCACATATACCTCTATTTCTTGATGCATCATATCGTGGAAGATAGCAGTCATGTCCCTCATATACGTCGCTCCGGTGTTCTTCAAACTGAATGGCATAACTCGATAATAGTAAGTGCCCCAAGGTGTGGTGAAAGCGGTTTTCTCAACATCTTCCTCATCCATCAACAACCGGTGATATCCCGCATAACAATCCACAAAAGACAGTATCTTATGTTTGGCACAGTTGTCCACAAAGATGTGAATGTTGGGCAAGAGGAAGTTATCTTTGGGACTCTCTCTATTCAAATCTTAGTAGTCCACGCACACTCGGGTTTTTCCATCCTCTTCGGCATAGGAACAACATTAGATAACCACGTGGTATAGTGGACCACCTGAATTACCCCTGTTTTTAGTTGCTTTTTGATCTCTTATTTGATCTTATCACTAACGTCAGTCTTGAATTTCCTTTGCTTCTATTGAATTGGGGGACAATCATGGTAAATTGGCAATTTGACCACTAGATCAGCCCCTAGTCATGTCATGTCATTGTATGACCAAGAAAACACATCTTTAAACTCAAACAAGAGTTGAATTATTGAATCTCGAGTTTTCTCATCTGTGTGAATGCTTATTTTGGTCTCTCGGATCTCTTCAGAGGTTCCCAAGTTAACTGGCTCGGTGTCATTCAAATTTGGCTTAGGTTTATTCTCAAAGTGTTCCAGTTCTCGATTTATTTCCCTAAAAGCATCTTCTTCATCATATTCTAGTTCTTGGTTCATTATTTCACAATTAGACGACATGTTTGAGTCTAGGCGTGATGCTCGCAAGCATGTCATGTTATTTAAAGCCGCATTTTTATAACTGAAAAAAAAAGATAAAAGAAAAATAGCGAAAATTAGAAAAAAGGAAAATATAATGATGAACACTAATTTTATTCCTTGGAATTGGGATGATAAAAGGGTTTACATTTGAAGAAACTAAAAACAAGAATACTTAAGGAAAAACATCCGAGTTACACCCTGGGATAACTGGTGATGCAGGAAAGGTGGCAGGATAAGTCTATCCGGACTCCCGCCTGACTGGGAACGGTGTAGCCTCCCAATTTTGAAGCTTATCATTTTCCCCATGTGTAGCACCTTAGTAGTGCTTGTGCCTTCTCCTAGCTAAACCATGTGTGTCTTATAAAGAATTTTCCTCATGGCCCTACATATATCTTCTATTTCCTCTGCTGTGAACACCTCATCATCATCTTCAACAAATTTAGGCTTGGCAAAGGTCTTGTGCAAATGGGGCACTAGCTCTGGCAGAAACCACCCTTCCTTCTTCCTTTCCTTAGCCCATGTTTCATTTTCTTGGGTAGGGTGAAATCCTATTCCGAAGAGCTTCGTAGTGGAGGGAAAAGTGATAGGTTCCGTCATCCCCTGTAATGATTTCCCAAGCCCTTTTCCTGGTTTGAAACCTCATCGGATCATTTCTTTGGCCATCATGATCGACGCATTAGAAAGGAAGGGTTGGGGACAAGGGTCTCCATCTTCACATTGGTCGCAACAATAATTTCGAAAGCCCGATAAATTATGTGCCTACTTCCTTCTCTCACTTCAAGTCATGGGACTGAAGGGTCACGATAGAATGATTGCTCATCTTCCCTGTAGACCACGATCTCTTGGCCTTCGTGTTCAAAGTTCACCATTTGGTGCAAGGTAGAGGGTACATCTGTGGCCGCGTGAATCCATGGCTTTCCTAGGAGAAAGTTGTAGGATGTGTCCATGTCCAGAACTTGGAAAGTTATTTCAAAATCTACTGGGCCAATGGTCAGAATCAAGTCTATTTCTCCGATCGTGTCCCTTTCTATACCATCAAAAGCTCGTACACACACATTGTTGGGTCAAATTCTTTCGTCCCAATTTCTATGCGATGCAAAGTTGAGAGCGGACATATGTCTACCGTGGAACCTCTATCCACCATAACCCTTTTCATGTAGTACCCTTCGCATTTGACTGTTAGGTGAAGGGACTTGTTATGTGCGGCTCCTTCTGGGGGAAAATCATTCTTACTGAAGGGAGTTTGGTTGACTGCAAAGAACCGTTCTGCCATTCTTTCCAGGTGCTCTACAGAAGTCTCAACCGGTACATGTGCTTCATTCAAGGTCTTCAGTAGGACCTTTTGATGCTCGGATGAACCATGAGTAAGGATAGCATGGACACTTGATCAGGGTGCTTGCACAACTGATCCAACACCTCAAAGTCGGGCATTTTCATCTTTTGGAAGTAAACATTCGCTTCTTCAGCGCTCACAAGCTTCTTAGGTGGGAAGCATTTCTGTGTAGCATTGTTCACTTCCTGTGTGTCCCAACACTTCTCAATAGAAGTATTTCCTGATAGCTCCCCTGTGACTTCTTTGCCTTTGTAGGTAATCAACGTTCGTTAATAATTCCAAGGCACTGTGGATGGGTCTGTTATTGGTTTTTGTGGTATGCATCCGATAACCAACAGTTCACTTAGGTGAGATGGTTTAACTATTTCCCGGACCGCATAGGTCCCTTTCGGTACATACAACGGTACTCCTCTTTTTAATTCAAGACTTTGTGGCTTCTCTGGGCGACCTCACAAAACATAGAGAACTTTACTTTTCGGGAGCGCCCTCATCTTCATTTTGGTTTCAACTTTCCTTTAAAGATCAGCCTTAGTAATCTCAATCTTCTTTTCCCCTTTCTCTTGCATCAGGGTTGCTGTAGGCTTTCTCTCCGTGTCAACAATGGCAATTATGGTCTTCAAGACGAGATCAAACTCCTTGTCCTCACAGATCATCCCGATCAGCGACCCATTATTATGAGTGGGCAAAGGATTATTGGTCACATTTGGGATCTCCTCGTCCCTTACCACTATCTTTCTGTATTCTATCAAATCCTCAACTGCTATTTCCAGAGTCCAGTAATTGTTGGTATCGTGCCCTTCTACCCCTGAATGATAGGCACATCTGATGCTCCATTGATATGATAGTGATTCCGGGTTTTTCCCATTTTGGGGTATGGGTTGTAGGAGACCCATTTGGATAAGCTTAGGGAGAAATTCAGAATATGGTTCATTAATGGGGGTGAAGGTTTGTCTCGTGGTAGGTTCCCAGGGACGGAAGTTATTTTGGGGTAGTTGGGGATTATAGTGGTTTCGGCAAGGAGGCTAGTTTCTGGGAGTTGGAGCTTGGTTTCGATTGATCTACTCATGTGATCAGCTATAGGGTTAAGCATTCATAACCGTGTATGGCTGATGCTTGTAGGCTACATCTTGATGAGGGTAATAGTGTCGCGGGGCTCTTTCTGAAAAATGGGGCCTGGGGTTACGATATTCCCTCGCCCCTGATACCACCATAGTTTCTTCTTTCTTTTTCCCTCTTGCTATTCCTCCAGACCCGCCTTGGATGGCTTGGGAGGTTGCTCTTATGGCTGCCTGGCTCAGCATCCTTCCTGTTTTCAGACCGTTCTCTACCATTTCCCCAATTTTGATTGCCTCTGCGAAAGGCTTTCCCATGGCTGACATCGTGTTCTAGAAGTAGTCAGGCTCTTGGGCCTGCAAGAAGACAGTGACCATTTCTATTTCATCCATGGGAGGTTTTACCCTCGAAACTTGCTCGCGCCATTTGATGGCATATTCCCTGAAATTCTCCGAGGACTTT
The DNA here is from genome assembly GCA_032618575.1 of Nicotiana noctiflora. Lineage (NCBI taxonomy): Eukaryota > Viridiplantae > Streptophyta > Magnoliopsida > Solanales > Solanaceae > Nicotiana > Nicotiana noctiflora. The sequence continues at coordinate 7,379 of JASVEL010006533.1, read as the reverse complement.
TTCTTAAGATTTGCAAGAGAATTCCTATCCGACGCGATGTAAATGTTGTACTGGAATTGCCGAATGAAATCCCAGGCAAGATCATCCCATATGTTCTAGTGAGAGATGTCCTGATCCATGAACCATTCCGAAGCGATACCGATAAGGCTTTCTCCGAAGTATTCCATTAGTAACTCTTCCCTGCCGCCGGCAACTCGCAACTGGTTGCAATACCTCTTTTAATAAGCGATGGGGTCTCCCTGCCCATCGTACTTCTCAAACTTAGGTGTTTTAAAACCTGATGGTAAATGGACCTGTGGGAACATATACAAATTGGCGTATGAGACACTCTTCTATCCACTTAAACCCTGCATGTTCTTTAAACTTTGCTTGAGGCTTCTTATTCTTTTTGCCATCTCGTCCTGTGCGGATGCCCTAGGGTTTTGATCTCGCCCTGGTACAAACTCATATTGAGGATGTTGAGGGTATGCATTGGCAGTAAACCGAGCGGGTTCCAGTGAGAAAGATGCTGCCTAGAAGGTGAACGATAATGAGTCACAGTTAGGCCCGTGCAAAGTGGGTTGTGCTGCAAATGGTAAGGTGGTGCGGTGAATGTATTTAAGGTTGCACCGGTGGCCAACACCTGGGGGTGTGACTCAGAAGGTGATGTGGTGCGTGAGATGGCATGGTAGGATAACCAAATGGAGTAGTTGGGTAACTAATAGGGACATTGGAGGTTCCACCAATTCTAGGAAACAGTTCGGGGAATCCAGGGATTATGCTTGGTATTTCTCTTTCGCCATTCCAGGCGTCCCATTCCAATATACGGAGATGCATGATTCTATTCTCATCAACTGTGGCTGATTCAAAAGTTGGGATAATTGTGATTGAACTCTCTTCGGAGAGAGGGATTGTTGGTGGAGTGATTTCCAAAGACATTTCTATGCTTCCTTTAGACCTCGTGAAGTAAGTGTGAACACTTCTTCTCGAATTTACGACAGATGGTTGGACACTTCCCTTTGACCTCGTGAAGTATGAATGCGAGGCCAGACTACCACAAAACCAAACACATTTCTATAAAACTTGGATTGCGGCAAGCAAATGGTTAGTTTGAAAAAAAAAGATAAGTAATCCCACGTCGGGGTGTGATGCACTTATACAGTTAAGTGTAGTTTTACATGTATTGAATTGGTTGCAATGCATCATTCCGGCTTTTCTTTATGCTCTTCGAGCTTTTCTTTGCTTTTTGTTACATTTTTTATTTTGTTTTATTCTTTATATTTTTATTATTTTCTTTTAATGGTGGTCGAATCTTATGTGGATTGCCTATGTATCATATCCCTGCATGAATCAGACCGAGTGTAGTTCGGGTATCGTAAAAATAAAAGATATTTCATTTTTTGATTCTTATTGTCAAAATATTCTGCTTACAAAGCTAAAACATTTGTAAAAGTGAAAACTAGAGACTTTGATGCAAAAGAGGGAAATACAAACTTTAAACGGACAATAGATTATAAAAGAAAATACAGACTCTACTGAGCATGCTCCGGAGTTTTTAATTTTTGTGTCCGTGAGGCGTTGTTCGGCCTCGCTGTAGATTTCACCGCAAGATCCCTTTGCAGACTTCTTAACTCTGCCATGATTAGGTGGACATATCCCATAAACGAAGCAAAGAGGGTAGTGCAGTGTATTTGCTCACATTTTAGGCATCTCATGGTGATGTAGTGCCCAATTTCTTCGATTCTACCCCTGATCCTATCCTTTTCCCTAAGCAGTTGCTCTATCTGTTGATTCTTTGTCCCTGATATTCGAGCGTTGCCGATGATTTGGTCCAGGAGCCTATCCACTTATTTTCCATCTGTGCCATCAAGTTGTAGCAACACACTTTATCTGTTATGGCGTCCCGGGCTTGTTTGAAAACCCGCGATAGTGGTATTTGTTTCCCTTAGGTCAGTGATGATCCCCTCATAATCTCTTTTTATTTGTTGCAGATGAAGTGCTCATTGGTGTGCTCCCCTCCTCCATCTGGTCCGAATTATGGTTAGAGCGACTTTCACTTTCTCCAAGTCTTCTCGATGCTCGAGGGATTTCTTTTCTAAGATATTTATGATTAACTCATCAGCCCGACTCCTTCATGATCTTTCTGTGGTCGATTTTATCTCTTTGATTTGGGCTTGAAGTGCTTGCTTTTCTTGTGCCCAATCAGTCCTTTCTTGATCGAAATTAGCCTACTGTATGTCCATGGCAACCTCTAGTATCCCTTTATCTTCTCTCAGGGTGTCAATACGAGATTGAAATTCTCGTGCCATTTCGCTTTTAGACTTCCCTACTCTAGATTCTATCTCCTTTTCCCAATCGACTACATACTTTACTGACATTTATGCTCTTTGTTCGAGCATTGCCTGATTGTGGAACCACTCGAGGTATGCGAAACTTAATTCTCCTTGTTCCCGGTCGGCAACCATTTCATCAGTGTCAGAGAGTCGACTACCAAACCATACCTTCTGTGCATAAGATTATCTTGGGAGTTCCTCTGTTGTGAATTCCCACATGAACGGATGCATATCTTTGGTCGGGGGCCTTTTCTGTTCTCTCCCTAAGTGGCACATGACGCGTAATGAGGCGTATGGATGGAAATCCCTGAAACCCATTAGTATGTAGAGCGGGTGATACGTCGACATGTGCATAACCTTAGTAGAAGGGAAGCAATAATAGTTCCAAGTGAGTTTGTCGCTTTCAAGGAACTAAGTGATTACTACCAGGCCTTTAATCCGTTCAGAAGATTACAACATGCAGCCCTACTTGGATGGCAACAAATGTAATTCAGCCAATCTACGTTGAAATTTATCACGGTCGGGTGATGATATAGATGCTCTATGAACCACATTTGCAGCAAGATGTTACATCATTCGAAGTATTCTCTTCCTTATTGACATCGAGTTAATGCTCGAAAAATGTCCCTAAGATCATAAGAAGAATAATGTGTTCTTCACTACTTTGCAAGTATGAGACTATTGTTGATAAACAAATTCTGATACGCCCATCACGCTCGGGAAAAACTATGGTCCCTAGAAAAGCAATCATGAAGGCGAAGTCCGTGTAACATAATCCTGTATGACACATAGGTACTGTTCTTGCGAAACCAGTCCTTCGACGCACCTTCAGGGGCGTTTTACTATTTTCCCAAAAATGGTGTTACCTTGACTAAGGACATCCTCCTAAATTTAACATTTTGTTTATATTTTTAATTTTTTATTTATGTATTTTGAAAAAGCAGAGTTAGTTGAGCCCGGTATGGGCTGCCTATATCCCACGTCCGGTGAGAATCAAACTTACATAGTTCAACAAAATGAACTATATTATTTTAAAGAAAAAAACGGAACCTCTTTTTCATCTTTTTTTTTCCTCAAAATTTAGTAGAGTTTCAATTTTATTTAGTACTTTCTAAACATGTGATTAAACCCCTTAACCCTATACACTGGTATTTTTCTTTTCTTCAAACCCATTTTATTTCCTTTTTTCCTAATAAGCCGGTCATCACGCATGTCCGAAACAAATAAATGCACAAACATGATGCATCATGGTGGTCTTTTCGTTTCTGGTACACCTGTCCTAGACAGACCTAACCCCTGTATTGAGTCTCCTAAGTCAAAATGCACATGATGCAAACAAATGTTCCTACTAGGGATCCGGCATAAGGCTTTGTTATTCTAAGTTAACATCATATTGGAGAAAGTATCTAAACTGGCTTACTCGAGAAGACAACTCAAGCCGAGGAGGGTCAGTGTACCGGTAGCATGGCGTTCCGGCTTAACTGGTGGTACTTCCCACCTAAAACATGTGTGACTAAATCCTTATCTGGGTGCCAAGCACCTCGGCTATCTCAAAGAAAAATGGGCTATGTCTAGCAAATGCCTGATGTTAAATTCAAGAAGACTCAGAGGGGAGGTGGGTATCAGCACTATTTATATATAGTTCACGAAATATCAAAGCGGTAGAAGTAACATTTAGCACATTAAGATGAACATGTAATAAAGATCAGATAATAAATTGTGACAACCCGGTCCATTGTCACATGAGTTACCACCCCATTTTCCCCGTTATATGCTTGTTAATGTTTCAATATATGTATTTAGTGAATTTGAGTCAATTCAGATTGAGTTTGGTGGGAAATGAGACAAACAGTCTCTTTGATGAAGGAATAGTTTGGAAAAGTCAACCGGATGTTGACTTGTGAGATAGAGGGCTCAGAATTGAATTCTAATGGTTCAGATAGCTTCGAGGGATTATTTGTGTCTTAGGAGAGCAATTGGAATTGAATTTGGAGGTCCGGGGTAGAAATAGGCTTGAATTGGCGAAGCTGGAATTTCGGCGAAATCCGGTCGATAGGTGAGATTTTGATTCGGGAGTCGGAATGGAATTCCGATAGTTGTAGTAGCTTCGTTAGGTGATTTTGGATATGTCTGCAAATTTTAGGTCATTCGGACATCATTTGGTCGGGTTTTTTGATTGGATGTTGGTTTCAGAAGTTTAGTTGAAACTTAGGCTTGAATCCGCCTTAATTTGATAATTTTTGTGTTTAAGGATATGTTTTTATGATTGGAACAAGTTTGTATGATGATTTAGAGTGGGTTTGCGTTTTTGTTTGAGGTCCCCGGGGCCTCGGGATGAGTTCGGGAGGTTAAACGAGGAAAAATGTGGAGTTTTGGTCTGCTGGTATGTTGTAGCAGCTATTTCCGCTTCGGCGGAAGGGAGACCGCAGATGCGGCTCCGCAGAAGCGGGAAAGGATCCATAGGTGAGAGAATTGGGGAGTAGCAGCAAGGTCTGTAGAAGCGGACTTCTTATCGCAAAAGTGATCTCATAGCAGCGGTGAAGTGCCGCAAAAGCGAAGTTGTGAGGAACAGGAGAGTCCGCAAAAGCAGAATTGGTTCCGCTTATGCATTATCACAGAAGCGAGTTTTAAACCATAGAAGTGGTTTGGGATTTAAGTGAATGTAGCAGAAGCGACTTTATTTCTGCAGAAGCGGTAGCATGGAAGCAGCTGGGCATCTGCAGATGCGAAAATCGCTGGGGTTTAATGACCAGTGTGTTGGAAAAATTTCAGAAGTGTTAAACATTTGGGGCTTAGAACTTAGAGAAGAATTGGGCGATTTTGAGGAGGAAATTGAGAAGTATCATCAGGTAAGAACTCTTGGACCCAAATTATGTTATTGCATTCATAAATCATGGATTTAATCTCTGAAAATGGAGGAATTGAGGTGTAAAAATTGAGGATTTTGCTCTAAGCCTGAGAAATAGAAAATTGATGATTTGAATGGGCAAAAAGATTCCGATTTTGATAAACTTTATATGTATGGACTCGTGGTGAGTCGAGGATTCTGAAAATGTGATTTTCGTAATTTTTGAGAAGCGGACACGAGGCACAGGTTTTGGCAACTTCGCGTTCTTGGGTGTTTTTCGAGTTCTTTCAATTGGGTTATGGTTCATAATCCTATTTTGATGTATTCTTATTTGTTTTAATCAGATTTGGCACCTGAGGAAGTCGATTTGCGAGGAAAGCGCAAGGCGAGCTAGGACTTTGGCCAGTTCGAGTTGAGTGGCAGTAATGAATGATATATTGAGGGTTTGAAACCCCGTATTTTCACTTTGCAGTGCTATGTTGAGAAGAAAAATGCGTCATGTGATGAGCGTGGTGATATTGTGATTGGCGATTCGGACTTAGTCCATCCCGACTGTTGGTTTACTATACTTGTTGATTGAGACTGAGCTTATATCTCTATAATTGGGCAAGTTGCCATGTTTGGGTCCTTGTGCCAATGTGTAGATCCTTGGGGAAGCCTGTGGAGCTAAATGACTCATATAGTTGTTGAACACATACTCTCAGTCATATTTTTAGCTGTATAGCATAACATGAACCGGTACTAGAAATGTACTCTGAATGAGAATACATAGGGTTGAATACCCTGTCCTAGCTGAGTGGGCCCGAGTGGCCAAGTCTATATTGACTAAGAGGGGTCGAGGACCCAAGGTGAGGTATTGATATATATACTAGATAATAATATATACATATACATGTATTGGATTGGACTGCACGCCCGTATTATATATATATATATATATATATATATATATATATATATATATATATATATATATATATATAATATATGTGGATCGGACTGCACTCCTGCGGTATCATAGCGCTTGGGTTGAAGGAGCTCCTCCGGAGTCTGCACACACCCCAAGTGAGCGCAGTTATATATATTATTGGATCGGGCTGCACGCCGCATCATTATATCTATTATATTGGATCGGAGTACACGGCGCAACATTATATATATATATATATATATATATATATATATATATATATATATATATATATATATATATATATATATCGGACTGCACGCCGCAGTAGTATAAGTGAGGATCGGGTTGCGCGCCGTAGTAGTGTTGGATCAATGTGAGATATTAGTAGACTGAAACCGGACTTTCACTTTAAAAATGAGTTACCTGTACAGTTGTCCTTAGAACTGTTTACTGTTCTTACAGCTGTTCTTACTTTCAGTTGTTATTTATTGTTACTACTTACTGAGTTGGAAGTACTCACTCTACTCCCTGCACCTTGTTTGTAGATAGAGGGATCCAAGAGGGCAGTTGAGCACTATATTGCTGTCTTTTCAGTTGCTAAGGAGACATCAAGGTAGCTGCCAGTGTCCGCAGGACCCGATCTCTCCCTTCCTCTATTTATCTCTTGGTTTTCCTGCTTAGACATCAGTTGTATAGGATTTACTCTATTGTAATAGGCTTAGACTTGTGACACCGAATCCATTAGGTTGTATTTCAGTTGCTTTTAATTTCGCACTTGTTATTATTTGGTATGGAAATAGGCTATTTGACATTTAATGGAACATTTTTAATTAATAATTGAACTGGTTATTGGGAAATGGTCGGGCTTGCCTAGCAATGTGTTGGGCGCCATCACGATCGGGGTTTGGGTCGTGACAAGTTGGTATCAGAGCCTAGTTTATCAGGTCTCGCGATCATAAGCCGGTTTAGTAATGTCTCATGGATTGGTATGGTGACGTCTGTACTTATCCTCGGGAGGCTGTAGAACCTTTTAGGAAAACTTCAAATTCTTGAAACTCATGTCGTGCGACTTTGTTGATCCGAAACTCAACTTTGGTATTCTATTCACTTGCAGATGGAGAGGACTCGTGCTACAAGATGAGGCGGACGACCACCTTTTCCACATACTAGAGGCGGTAGACGCGATCGTGGCCGTGATAGGGATAGAGCAGCTGGGGAAGTACCCATTGACCCACTAGCTATCCCCATTCCAGATCACCCTCAAGTTGCAGAGGTCCCATCAGCACCCGTTCAGGCACCAGCTATG
>JASVEL010006532.1:0-39320 GCA_032618575.1 Nicotiana noctiflora | reverse complement strand
ATGTGGGTCTACTGGCACTGCCTCTGCCACTCTACCCCGACCACGACCACAGCCGCGACCACGGCCTCTAGCTGGTGGCAATGGTGGTCGTCCACCTCGTCCTGAAGCACGATTCCTCGCCATCTGCGAGAGAATAGAATGTAGAAGTTCGGTTCTTAGAGCAACAAAACTGCACGACAGAGTTCAAGAAATGTGAAGTGTTTCCTAAAAGGTCTGCACCCTCCCAATGATAAATACAGACATCTCCGTACCGATCCGCAAGACACGACTAACCGGCTTAAGACTCATGAAGCCTAGTAACCTAGGCTCTGATACCAACTTGTCATGACCCAAAAACCCGGTCGTGATGGCGCCCAGCACATTGCTAGGCTAGCCTAACCAATCTAACACAATACCGAGCTATTAGCTCTCAGTTTCCTTTATAAATAATATTTAACAATAAAAGAAGTACGGTACTTTAACATGAATTGCAGAACAACCCAGCACAATATAATATCTCCCACAGATCTGGAGTCATAAGCCATGTGCCTCTACCAAGAATACAATAGTGATACTGAATACAACTATATCTGACGAATGCGGAAAATGTCTAAAAGATAAAGGATAGAAGGGAGTGTCAGGTCCTGCAGACGCTAACAACTACCTCAACAGTCTAAATAAGCTCTCTCTGAGCAGCTGGGGAGTCAGCCCTGCTGTGATGTACCTGGATCTACACACAAGGTGCAGGGAGTAGTGTGACTACTTCCAATTCAGTGGTAATAAGTATGGATAAAGACAGTAAAGATAAGAATACCAAATATTGCACTAAGAAAGGCTATATAATAATATTCTTTAACCATTTTTAACAGTATAAGTCTCAGAATCAACAATAACAGCTAAACAGTACAACAGGTATATCTAAATGCAATGTAGGATGCATGAACATGACCGCTACGGTGAGTAGCCCGATCTATTTGGGTACCCGCGGTCACTGTAGGGGTTCAGACTCCGGAGGGGCTCCTATAGCCAAGCGCAATATAAATGATATGCTGCTGCGTGCAGCTCGATCCATTATCAGTCCAGCTACATGCAATGCAAGCCTTACAGGCACTGAAATATCATTTTGAAATCTCTTTTTATCAATAATAGCAGAAACAGTGTTAAAAATACCTGAGTTTGGAAAACCATTTTAGATAGTGTTTTTCTCATGACTGATATGAAAATATCATGCTATAATCATAGAAGCAATGATAATGATCCTCACGGGAGCCAAATAACTGGCTCACGGCCCAAGGATATCTACAACCATCCAAGTAGGAGGTTTGCCGACTCAATTACAGCCAACAACATAGTACACTATTACACAGTCGGACTAAGCCATAGTCCCCAATAACAATCGACCCCGCACTCACAGTAGAGTACGTGTCTTGCCTCAATACAGTGCCACATAGTGATATACCGATATTTCAAACCCTTAGTTCATCATCCAAACCCATTACTCACCACGACTAGGCTCGAAAACTAGCTCGCAATGCCCTTGCCATAAGAATTGGCCTCCACGGGTGCAAAATCTGATCAAAACCAATAAGAATATATCAAAATAGGCTAAAGGAACATAACCCAATCGAAATAACTGAATTACACCCAAAAACACGAAGTTGCCAAAACTCGACCCCCGAGCCCGCTTCTCAAAAAATTATAAAAAATCATATTTTCAGAATTCTTATCTCGCTACGAGTCCATAAATACAAATTTTATCAAAATCAGACTCTGTTTGCCCATTCAAATCATTGATTTTCTACAACCGAGGCTTAGAGCAAAAATCCCCTATTGATACACCTTAAATCCTCCAATTTTTAGAGGTTAATTCCATAATTTATCAATATATTAACATAAATTGATTCCATGAGTGCTTAACTGATGAATTCCCTCGATTTCCTCCTCAAAATCTCCAAAATCGCCTCTAAGTTCGAAGCCTCAAAAGATTTATAATTCTGAAATTTTGAAGCATCAATGTTCTTTAAACTCTGACATTTTTTCGCTTTTGCAATAGTTGGCTCGCTTCCGCGTGTCCGCTTCTGCGGAAGCTTTGTCGCTTCTGGACTATTCAATATTTTGCCTGACCGTTTCTGCGGTTCGAAAGTCGCTCATGTAAGACCGCTTAAGCGGGATTGACTCAGCTTCTGTGAAGTCCCTTGGATCCCCCTTGGACCGCTTCTGCGGATGATACTCGCACCCGCGACACCACTTCAGCGGAATTAGTTCCGCTTCTGCGAAACTTCAATGACCAGCCCCAAAAGCGCTTCTGTGCTTAGACGTCTACCTATATGGACTCCCTTCCGCGTCACTTTTTCCGCAGGAGCGGAAATACCAGCAGTCAGGTATCACAAGCCTACTGTAACTCCAAAATTCCTCCGTTTCGCCTTCCGAAAATAACCCGAGGCCCCCGAGACCTCAAACAAAAGTACAAATCCACTCCAAATCATCACACAAACTTGTTCCAATCATAAAAACATACTCTCAAACACACGAATCATCAAATTAAGGAAGGTTCAAGTCTAAGATTCAACAAAAACTTCCGAAACCTACATTCTATCAAAAACCCGACTAAACGATGTCCAAATGACCAGAAAATTTGCAAACATATCCAAAAATACCTAACAAATCTACTGCAACTGTTGGAATTCCATTCTGACTCCCGGATCAAAATCTCACCTATTGATCGAATTTCGCCAAAAGTCTAACTTAGCCAATTCAACCGTATTTCTACACTAGACCTCCAAATTAAATTCTGATCGCTCCCCAAAGTCACAAATCACCTCCCGAAGCTAACCGAATCATCATTCGATTTTGAGCCCTCTAACCACATAGTCAACTTTTGGTTGACTTTTCAGAAATAAGCTTCACTCAAAAAGGCTATATTCCTTATTTTCAACCAGAATCAATCCATATTCACCCGATAGACTCTAACATGGATATAGAAACATGAAACATATAATGAGGAGATAAGGGGCGGTAACACTTGTGACGACGGGCCGAATCGTCACATTTAATGAGGGTAAAAGGGTAAAGGGCAGTGGGGTTATTTGGTAAATATGACTTAGGTTCAAGGGTAATTCAGGGTATAATAAATGGTTTAAGGGTAATAATACTAAAGAGATCGGGGTAGTACGGGTAATATAAAAGGGCAACTTAATGAATACCAATCATAAGTGGGGGTAGAAAGGTAAACTCAAAGGAAAATAACATTCCAGAAAAGGAAAAAGAAGTAATTCTGCATTAATAAGGGGAAAGGGTCAAATAAATAAAGAACAATAAGGGTCTAAATTATCATAAAAGGGAGGACTAATGGACAATTTCAAAATTTGAAATTCCCTCCCTTTCTAAATCTATAAATAGGATTCATGAGCCTGCCTTTAATAAGTTTAGAGGTTTTGGCAAATCTTAAATACTTAAACATTTTCCATCTGTTTGCAATCTCAATTCGTGCATTTCTTCACATCAAGGCTTAAAAAACTCATAAAAAGTATCATTGTTTCATTGATTCTGAAGCAATTTCGAGTATGTGCTTCTCTTCTATTTGGCTTTGATGATCGAATTACTATTGGATTGGGACTGTGTGGGGTCGAAGTGTTGATTTGTGGTCTATTTAGCATCTGTTGGTTTTCTACTGGTTTATCATCACTTTAGTTTGAGTCTGGTTTGTTGGAGCTGTTTTGATCAATTAATGAGTTGTTGTTGATTGTTGATCCCTGCTTTTCCCTAGATCTCATTGATTCCTCTTTGTTTCCAAGTACATTTCTATTATTTGAGGTTGTAAATGCAAATTGAAGAAAAGATGAAGTTTAGTTACTGATTATCTTTTCATTTTGTCAATGTAGAATTTAGTTAAAGTGTGTATTCGTTAGGAATAGTCTGGATTGTAATTAAATCTGGACTACACTTTACTTTTTGAACACTGTTTTCTGATTAGGTCTGATAGTATTATACTTAGATTCTAGAATTATAATAATAAATAGGATTACAGATAAAAATCAGTAAGGCAAAAGTTAGAAATAATAGCTGAATTCAGACTTCATGTTATAACTCTGAAATCATGAACATCTATAGCAATTTCTTCCGAAATAACAGATCTGTTTAGACGTATGATCATTTGCGAAATTGTAAGTCCACAACTGTTCTATTTGAAAACTAAATGTGAATTCATATATGTCAATTTGATATTACTTCTGAAAATAACTTCTTAATTCAGAAATAGTTCGATTATGATATCAATTAGTTAGTTCAAAAGTAATTAGTGTTAGAAATAACTGCAAATACTTAGTAGAACATTAGTCATGATAGAATAATAAGTTAGTTTCGATTCTGAAATTTCATTTCACTAGATCTAATTTTGTACATAATTTGAATTGAAATAAAGGAAAAGTTTTCTCGTAGTTAAGCATAATAATGTTCTGAATTTGAATTTGAATTGTAATAATCTGGAAATGAAGTAATAGATATATCTTCTGATGCAATATAGTTTGAGAAAAAGTCCAAATGAAAGTCCCAAATTCCATAAATGTTAAGAGTACATTTGGGCATGTATCATATAATATAAAAATACACCGGTTTGGGCCATTAGTAGATTATTTATGCGAATGGCCTGAATTTAAGCTTCAGCAGATTTAACTTGGATTGTATATTGATACTTGGGCTGCAGTCAAGCCCAACATGAATTAAAAGCCAGGACTCTTATGAGTTTTGTGGCCCCAAAAATGAAAAACTATTAGGATAATGAATGAACAATTAGAATTTTTCTTTGTTATTAGAGACAAAGAAAGTAGGAAATATAGTATGTGTTAGGTATGACCTTAATAAAAATGAGCCTCACCGCATTAAATACATAATTGCGGGGCCCTTAAATAAATTGTTATGAAAATCTATATTTGGAAGGACCGTTTAGAAAATTTAACGGTCTTTTCCAAAGCTATCAAAGACGTAGATACCTTAGGCACGATGTGTAATAAAATTACCTTCTTAATACGGGTGCACATTTATGTGACCCAAATTCAAGTCTCAACGAAGTCAAAATGTGTTTAAGCCATGGGCGTATTGGTACGACGTGGTTCGAAATACGTTTTCATGATGTTGTAATTCTTTGTAAAATAAAACAATAAGCAGAATATTAATAAAGGTACATAAAAAGGGAACATATAGAAATCAAATAAAAACAAATACAACAATTGAGCGACCGTGCTAGAACCACGGAATTCGGGAGTGCCTAACACCTTCTCCCGAATTAACAGAATTCCTTATCCGGATTTCTAGTTTGCAGACTATAACAGAGTCAAACTTTCCTCGGTTTGGGATTCAACCGGTGACTTGAGACACCGTTAATCTCCCAAGTGGAGACTCTGAAACTAAATAAATAAATCCCATTCCGACTGTCCTTAAATTGGAAAAACTCATTTCTTTCAGTATATCCCTTACCGGGGTGCAGTAACTAGGCTCTTCCAGTAAGGTAAGAAAAAGGGAGGTGTGACAACTCAGGCGACTATACTGGGGATAAGAAACCCAGAACTTCGGTTTAGGGTTTAAGACTTAGAGTTCAGTTAAACTGTTGTATTTGTTTATATCTGATTTCCCTATATGTTCGTGATTAATGTGCTAAATGTTTGCCGCTTTGATATTACTTGAACTGTATATAAATTGTGCTGAAAACCCTTCTCTTCTTACCTCCGGGGATGTTCTTACTGGTTGAGACTCCCCATTTTATTAGTGTCATACCCAAATAAGAAAAGAGGCCAGACAAGTTACTAAGCCGGATGATCACGCGGGTCCCCGGTACGTAGCCCCCTCCTCGACTCAAGTCGCCCGCTTGGGTGCACAGTCTAGAACAAAATAACCAGGTTTTGAACCTAGAAATAGGGACGTTTATTTGCATCATATATGACCTAGGGGACTCAACACAGGGGTTGGGTCCGTCTAGGACCGGTGACCTAAATATGAAACGACCATCATGATTATATGTTGCATTTATTTGTCTCGGGCTATCATGCTGACCGTTTAGGGAAAGAATTGAGGGAAATAAAAGAGAAAATAACAAGTTTTGATTTTAGAAGAAAACTGATATCCTAATACTACCGAAACTCTGTCGAATTTTGTAGGAAAAATTGTTGATTTATTAAAAATAAAAAATCATTATTGTTTTGCTTTCCAAAAATCAAAAAAATATATATAATATGTTTTTCCAATAAAAATAGAAATTTTGTCATCAAAAATAGTTGGAATAATTCAATTTTTTATGCCAAAAATTAAAAATGGTTTGTCTAAAAAATAATTTGACCGAACTACACCGGTTTGATTCTCGTCTTTCGGGTGTGATACGTAGGCAACCCTTAACGGGTCCTACCACACTTTTTGCAAAAACAGCCAAAAAATGTCAAATTTTGAATTTTTGTCATGAATTGAGTGATGTCGTTTTGTCAAAATAGCTGAATGTCCCGAAAGGGCGCCGGAATGTTGTTTGTGCAAAAATGGCCACTTTTGAATCATTTCCCCAAATTAGCAAGCACAACCTTAAAATCTTCATTTGGAGTGCTCAAAGGTCGTATTTACGAAATTTGGGCTTTATTTTTAGATTAAAATTGTGAATAATATGCATTGTCTTTTTAGGGTCATAAGTGATTAAATCACCTTAATAAATGTGCAGGATGAGCACAATCCGAAATGAACCTTTTTCAATCATGAATAAAATCCCTTTGGAGTTACGTCTATGGTGGAATGATCAAGGAAAAGATGGATAAGACGAAGTCAAGACGTACTTGAAAGGTCTTACTGGATTATTCGATATTATACTCCGAGGAGATATCATCAGAGCCTTAGTTACCTGTTGGGATCCGACACACAATGTGTTTTATTTCTCGAACTTCGAGCTTACTCCGACATTATAGGAGATTGCCAGTTACATTGGGAAAAATGAGGTTCTCCTGAAAGACAAATACCCGGTTGCTCCAAGAGCTGTTATTGCTCACAGATGTTTGGATTCCTTGAAAATAGCCCGGAGTGTTCATAATGAATATTTGGCAAATGGCTTTTGTACTATGAATTTCATATATCATAGATATGGTCATATCGGAGGCTTTAATAATCCGGTAAACAAGCTCTATGGCAAAGCAAACCATGCAAAATGGGAAGAGCATAGACGTTTTGCTTTCATGGTAGCCTTCTTGGGTTTGATAGTGTTCCCAAGGAAAGACAGGAACATTGATATAAGAATAGCCGGGATTGTCAGTACTCTCCTCACACAAGATAATAGTACTTTGGAACCTATGATAGTAGCGAATGTCTTTCGTGCCCTTACAACTTGTAAAGCCGGAGTAGATTTCTTCGAGGGATGCAATTTGTTATTACAAATGTGGATAATTGAGCACTTATGCCATCGTCCTCAATTTTTGAGTTACGAGTCTTCGAAAAGAACATGCATAGAAGAATTCTACACACGGATAAAAGGGGTCAAGTTGCCAGAAGGACTTATGGTTGGACGACATACTTCCGATCTCTTACTGCTAGCCAAATAGAATAGACACTCAGGTGGCTACCTGTCAATGAAATCATATACATGCCGATAGAAAGATCGCATTTTCTCTTAATGGGGCTTAAAAGTATTAAACCCTATGCTCCATATCGAGTCTTATGGCAACTCGGAAGATATCAGATAGTGCCAAAAGATGGAGACCTCAGCACCCAAGTAATTGAGATTAGTCCTGATGGGCAATTTCCTGAAGCAAAAGTCTATCAAATTTGGAAGGAATGCCAATGTTTGAAATTTGACACCTGTGTGAGGGATAGGGCTAAAGCCGAAGTGTCACCTGGCTATTTCGTTTGGTATAGGAGAGATTGTAAGCATGAAAGGCCAGCTAAAAGACCTCCCATCCAAGAATTTGCTGAGTTGTCAAGAGAACAGTGGGATTGGTTGGCTAAATAAAACGAGTACTGAGCAAAGATCACCATGCTAGAAAAACAAGTCCGAGATCTCAAGTTCGAAAACAATATGCAGGCAGCAGCGGACGAGGGTGAAAAGAGGCAATTGGTTAAAGAAATTGAGGCCTTATGAGCTCAAATTCAGAAAATGAGGATAGCAACTGAAACCCATATACGAAATGCCCGAGATGAAAAGTTTATTGATAATTTGCGGTAAAAAATGAGTGATTATAGTTTTGACCTTATCAAAGCGGAAAAAGAGCTAATCGGAGTTTGGAAACAGTTGGCTAAGAATGCAGAAGAAAAGGCCCGCGTGATTCAACAACTAAAGGAAGAACATAATGTCGAAGTTGCCAGATTGAGGAAAAAGGTTATTACTGCAGAGGTCAAGATTAGCAATGTGGCGACCCAAAGGTTTCATCATCGTATATCCCCCTTTTTCGCACTTCCGATATCTTGGAAACCTCACTATCTGTTGCCTCAATGTGCGTGCACAGTCCGGGCACGAAGGCAAAAAGTTTTTGCATTAAGATATATGAATTCTATGGAAAATTTGAAGAATTATGATATTATTATTGATATAGTTTACTTTGGTCAACATTTTTGGTAAATGGGCTCGGACCGGTGATGTGGTGGTCTCGAGAGGTCCGTAGAAAAATATGGGACTAGGGCATGTGCCCAGAGTCAAAATCTGAGGTCCAGAACCCCAGTAAAAGAATTTTTCTATTAAATTATTTTCTGAAATTGATAAGGAAAATGGAAATGAAAATCAGTTAGAAAATATAGGTATCGGGCTCGTACTTTAGTTCCAACACCCGGTACAGGTCTTAAATATTGGTTAAATACTTCATCTGAAGTTTGGTCAAAATCGGATGTCGTTTGACGTGTTTCGGACCTAAAAAGCTAAAGTTAAAAAATTATGAACTTTGAAATGAAATCTTGAGTTTTGGGGGTTGATTTTTCGTTTTTGATGTTATTTTAGTGATTTGATCACTCGATCAAGTTCGTGTGATGTTGTTGAGTTAGCGTGTGCATTTGCTTGGGAACCCAGGGGGCTCAGGAGTGATTTCGAGGGTGGTTCGGGGTGTTTTGCATTGAAAATTTGGTATTTTCTTAGCTGTTACTGGTATCTAGCATCTTGTTCTGCCATCGCGTAGGCCTTTTGCGATCGCATAGTGTTAAAAATTGGGAGCCCAAATTGTTCTATGCGATCGCATCCTCTCTTATGCGATCGCATTTCCCAGCTTCCCTACTCTATGCGATCGCATTGCCCACCTCGCGATCGCATAGAGCATTTTCCCAGGCCCTATCTCATTTACTCTATGCGATCGCATCTTCCCCTCCGCGATCGCATAGCACTAGCCTCCCTACCCTATGCGATCGCAATGCCTTGTATGCGATCGCATAGGGCATTTTTGCCCGGTGATTTTTCATAAAACCAGAACAGCATGCACGGAATTATTCACTCAAAACACATACGGGTCTTCCTCCTTCACTCTCCATTTTCAATCCACAAGCACCCATTCTTCCATAGCTCTTTGGGTAAGTTTCCTAACATCATTTCTTCATTTTTTCTTCATTAAATCATGGTTAATCCTAGTCTAATTCATGAATTCAAGGTAGCAATTGGGGGTTTTAGGTAGAACTTGGGCTTGTGGGATTTTGGGCGTTTCAACCTCAATTTGAGGTCGGATTGTGAAACAAATCATATATTCTAACTCGTGGGGTTATGGGTGATTGGAATTTAATCCGAGCCTCGAGTTTGGACCATGTGGGCCCGGTGTCGGATTTTACTATTTTTGGTAGAATGATAGGAATTTCATTTCTAGGCTATGAGATTGTGTTATTGAGTCCTAATTGATGTTATTGGATTGAAATTGACTAGATACCATTGTTTCGGAGTCGGATTCTAGAGGAAATGCGGTGCTAGAGGAGTGATTGCTATTTTCGGACCGAGGTAAGTGTTTGATCTAATCCTGGCTTGAGGGGAATAGGACTAGAGTATTATTGTTGCTAATTGTTAAATGATCGAGTACGGTGTATAGGCATGGTGACGAGTATCTATACACTAGCGTCTAGCATGACCTTGAGTCTTATTTGTACTTGCTTTGGGGTATATTTTGTGAATCATTCTTAGTAAATGATGAATTCAACGTGATGTGTTAGTTGAAGAATTATTTATGAAAACATGAGACTTCTTGGAGCATTGGCTCAAATGGTAATGATTTTTATAAAGCCGAAATTGTAAGTATTGTTAAGAATATGTGGTTAGATCCCTTGCCGGGATGAGTAGATTCTGATTGTTGTTGCTCCCTTATTCGATCAAGCATTATATATAATCTCCACTGTTGAGATGTTTGAGCTGCTAGTGGTACCCTTGTTGGGTAGATCGTTATATTGCCGAGTTTTCCCTAAAAGGGGAACTCCTTAAGAGAGAGTCTATATGAATCACTATATTATATTATTAGGATCGTGGCACGCTATCCACTATATTATGATTATTGGGATCGTGTGGCACGTCGTCCACTATATTATGATTATTGGGATCGTGTGGCACACCGTCCACTATATTATATTATTAGGATCGTATGGCATGCCATCTACTATATTCTGATTATTAGGATCGTGTGGCACGCCGTCCACTATATTATATTATTGGGATCATGTGGCACACCGTCCACTATATTATGATTATTGGGATCGTGTGGCATGCCGTCCACTATATTATGATTATTGGGATCATGTGGCATGCCGTCCACTTATATTATGTTTATTGGGATCGTGTGGCGCGCCGACCACTTATGAAAGTAAATAAGGTGATTTTGGTTTAATGTTGTCACAGATGACCTACTCTCTTTCAGTTGTATACTTCACATATAATCATGTTGTTCTTTCTGTTATTGTTCTATCTTTATATATATCTGCACAGGTTGGTTTTTAGTAAGTCATGTCTAGCCTCGTCACTACTTCGTTGGGGTTAGGCCAGGCACTTACCAGTACATGGGGTCGGTTGTGCTGATGCTACACTTTCTGTGCATTTTGCATAGATCACAGTGTTGGAGCAGCTTACGGTCAGCAGCAGCAGTAGCATATTATTGGGAGTTGTCATCAGCTTTAGGGACTCTCGAGGTAGCCTAGCCGGCGTTCGCAGGCCGCAGTCCCTATCCCCTTATTTCTGTTTGTTTTATTGTATCAGGACAGACTTATGTATTTTTCTTTCATTCAGACCTTATTGTAGTACTCTTTAGTAATCTGTGAGATAGTGACACCAGGTTTTGGGGTAGCGTTATGTTTAATATTTTTCCACATTTGATTCTCCTTTATTGGATTTCTAAAAAGATTTTTGCAATGGTTAATTATATTTAGTATATTCTGTTGTTAAGGATTGGCTGGCCTAGCTTCGATAGTAGGTGCCATCACGACTCCCGATGGTGGGAAATCTAGGTCATGACAAGTTGGTATCAAAGCTCTAGGTTGCATAGGTCTCGCTACTCGCAGACAAACTAGGTAGAGTCTGGGGGATCGATGCGGATACGTCTGTATTTATCCCTTAGAGGCTACAGAGTTAGGAAAAATTTCACTTTTGTTCTTTCTTGTCATGCGAGTCTGTTTCCCAAACATCGATTATCCTTCTTTCTGTTCTTTCACAGATGGCGAGAACACGTGCTTCATCTTCCACCACGCGGCAGCCCGAACCCACAGCTGCACCCGCGAGGGGTAGAGGCCAAGGTCGTGCCAGAGGCCGAGGCAGGGGCAGAGCCCAGCCCCAGGTAGCTATTCCAGAGATTGAGCCTCATATTGACTATGATGAGGAGGTTCCAGCCCCAGCAGTACAGGCGGGCACAGCTCAGGTCCCAAGAGGAGTTGTGATCACCCCAGAGTTTCAGGATGCTATAGTTAGACTAGCAAGCTTTATGGAGAGTGTTTCTAGAGCGGGGTTGTTACCAGCTGCACCAGCTACTTCTCAGGCTGGAGGAGGGGTTCAGACTCCTGTTACACGTACCCCAGAGCAGGCAACTCCTTAGGCCCATGCTTCAGTGATTCAGCCAGTTATGGCAGTTCAGTCAGGTATGCCAGCTCAAGCCAACGATGGAGCAGCCATGACTTCTGATGCTTTGTGGAGACTTGATCAGTTCTCCAAGCTATTCACTACAACCTTCAGCGGTGCTTCATTCAAGGATCCCCAAGATTTCTTATTCAACTGCCATGAGATTCTCAGGACCATGGGCAGAGTGGAGACCAATGGGGTCGATTTCTGCACTTTCAGGCTTACAGGATCCGCCAAGACTTGGTGGAGGGATTTCTATTTATCCAGACCAGCAGGGTCTTTGGCTTTGTCATGGGACCAGTTCGCGGAGTTATTCCTGGAGAAGTTTCTCCCCATCACTTAGCGGGAGGCACTTCGCAGATAGTTTGAGTGCCTTCAGCAGGGCACTATGACAGTCACTCAATATGAGACCAGATGCATTTACTTGGCACGCCATGCAGTGGTGATACTCCATACAAAGTGGGAGAGGGTCCGTAGATTTATTGATGGGTTGATCCAGCCGATTTGCCTACAGATGGCCATAGAGTTGGTAGTGATATTTCTTTCCAGGAGGCGGCCAATGCGGCCTGCAGAGTTGAGGTGGCCCTCGCACGGGAGGTAGTCAAGATATCAGATAAGAGACCTCGTCATTCTGGTAGATTTAATGGTACCTCATCTGGAGGTAGGGATTCTTATGGTAGGGGTAAGGCATCGAGGCCCTTTCAGTCAGCTCCTCAGACTTCTCATGGTAGTTCGGGCAGTGGTGGTCACCAGCAGTATCAGTCAGATCAGCAGCCTATCAGGGCACCCCCACTCTGTTATTCTCACCAGTAGAGGACTTGCTATATATGTGGTAATCTGAGGCATATTTCCAGGTTTTGTCCTCGAGCTTCGGGCAGTTCTTAGCACTAGGGTCCTCACCCCATGATTTAGGCAGTGGGTGATTCACAGCCTGCCCAGCTAGCTAGAGGCAGGGGTAGAGATCCTAGAGGTGGAGGTAGGGATCGTAAAGGTGGAGCTCGGACCGGTAGAGGTAGAGGTCAGCCAGCGGTTGATCACCCAAGAGATGTAGCTCAGAGGGGTAGGGCCCAGCCCTATTTCTATGCTTTGCCACCCAGGCCAGAGGCTGAGTCTTCCAATGCAATTATTACAGGTACTATTCTAGTCTGTGACAGGGGTGCTTCAGTGCTGTTTGACCCTGGGTCTACATTTTCATACGTGTCATTTTATTTTGCACCCTACATGCATATGCCTAGCGATACTTTGGGTATTTCTGTATATGTATCTACACCATTGAGTGATCCTATAGTGGTTGATCGGGTCCATTGTTCCTGTATTGTAGTGTTTGAAGGTCTTGAGACCCGTGTTGATCTGTTGCTTCTGAACATGGTGGATTTTGATGTTATATTAGGGATGGATTGGCTGTCCCCGTATCATATGATCTTGGATTGTCACGCCAAGACCGTGACCCTGGCTTTACCGGATATGTCCCGATTGGAGTGGAAAGCGACTCCAGATCATGCCACCCGCAGCGTTATTTCTTATGTTAAGGCTCGAAGTATGGTCGAGAAGGGGTGCCTAGTATATTTGACTTATGTTCGCGACTCCAGCTCAAAGGTTCCTTCTATTGACTCTGTCCCTATTGTTCGGGAGTTTCCAGAGGTATTTCCTTCAGACCTGCTGGGTATGCCACCCGTTAGTGATATTGATTTTTGCATTGATCTGGCCCCAAGCACGCAGCCCATTGCCATTCTATCGTATCGTATGGCCCCACAAGAGCTGAAAGAGCTCTAGGATCAATTGCAAGATTTATTGGAGAAGGGTTTGATCAGGCCTAGTGTTTCTCCCTGGGGTGCGCCAGTTGTGTTTGTGAAGAAAAAGGATGGTTCCATGCGGATGTGTATTGACTATCGACAGCTAAACAAGGTAACAATTAAGAATAAGTATCCACTGTCGAGGATTGATGATTTTTTCGACTAGTTGCAGGGTGCAAATGCGTTTTCCAAGATAGATTTGAGATCGGGTTATCACCAGCTGAGGATTAGGGCGGCTGATGTCCCAAAGACAGCATTCCGCACTCGGTATGGGCATTATAAGTTCTTGGTCATGTCATCTAGGTTGACCAATGCCCCAGCAGCATTTATGGAGTTGATGAACCGATTGTTCAAGCCTTATTTAGACTTGTTCGTGATTGTCTTCATTGATGATATTCTTGTGTACTCCCGCAATAAAGAGGAGCATGAGCAGCACCTTAGAGTGGTTCTTCAGACTCTAAAGGATATCCAGTTGTATGCCAAGTTTTCAAAATGTGAGTTTTGGTTGAGTTCAGTGGCATTTCTAGGTCATGTCGTATCAGCTGAGGGTATCCAGGTAGATCCAAAGAAGATTGAGGCAGTTAAGAATTGGCCTCGACAAGCTTCAGCGATAGAGATTTGTAGTTTCTTGGGGTTAGCTAGTTATTATCATCGGTTCGTGGAGGGATTTTCATCTATAGCTACCCCGATGACCGGGTTGACCTAGAAGGGTGCCCAGTTCAGGTGGTCAGATGAGTGCGAGGAGAGCTTTCAGAAGCTCAAGACAGCTCTGACTACAACACCGATATTGGTTTTACCCATAGGTCCACGACCTTACACTGTCTATACTGATGCTTCCCGTGTTGGTCTTGGTGCGGTATTGATGCAAGATGGCAGGGTTATTGCTTATGCTTCAAGGTAGTTGAAGATCCACGAGAAGAACTACCCAGTCCATGATCTAGAGTTAGCAGCCATTGTTCATGCCTTGAAGATTTGGAGGCATTATTTATATGGGGAAACGTGTGAGGTGTACATAAATCACAAGAGTTTGCAATACTTGTTCAAGCAGAAAGAGTTGAATTTGAGGTAGCGGAGGTGATTGGAGCTATTGAATGACTATGATGTTACTATCTTATACCACCCGTGTAAGGCCAATGTAGTGGCCGACGCATTGAGCAGGAAATCAGCCAGCAGGGTAGTCTTGCATATATTCCGGTCAGCTAGAGACCACTTGCCTTAAATATTTAGGCCTTGGCCAATCGGTTAGAGAGGTTGGACATTTCGGAGCCTAGCCGAGTATTAGCTTGCACGGTCGCTCGCTATTCATTATTGGAGCGGACCTGTGACCGACAGTTTGATGATCCTCATTTATGTGTCTTGAGAGACACTGTGCAGTATGGAGGTGCCACGAAGGAAACCTTGGATGCAGATGGTGTTTTGAGATTGCAGGGTCGAGTATGTGTGCCCAATGTTGATGGCATTTGAGAGTTGATCTTAGCGGAGGCCCATAGTTCTCGGTATTCTATTCATCCGGACACTGCGAAGATGTATCACGACTTGCGGCAGCATTACTGGTGGCATAGGATGAAGAAAGACATTGTTGCATATGTGGCTCGATGTTTAAATTGTCAGCAGGTCAAGTATGAGCATCAGAGACCTGGTGGTGTGTTTCTGAGGATTGAGCTTCCCGAGTGGAAGTGTGAGCGGATTACCATGGACTTTGTTAGTAGACTTCCGGTGACCCAGAAGAGGTTTGATGCTATTTGGGTCATTGTTGAAAGGCTGACTAAGTCGGCGCATTTCATTCCTGTTGCTACTATTTATTCTTCAGAGAGACTAGCTGAGATTTACATCCGAGAGATTGTTCGTCTTTATGGGGTACCGATATCCATCATTTCGGATCAGGGTACGCAGTTTACCTCACGCTTTTGGAGAGCAGTTCAGCGGGAGTTAGGCACCCAGGTTCAGTTGAGCACAGCGTTCCATCCTCAGACAGACGGCCAGTCCGAGGGGACTATTCATATATTGGAGGATATGCTACGAGCCTGTGTTATTGATTTTGAAAGCTCGTGGGACTAGTTTTTGCTTTTAGCAGAGTTTGCCCTACAACAACAGCTACCAGTCCAGTATTCAGATGGCATTTTATGAGGCGTTGTATGGTAGGCGGTGTCGGTCTCTAGTCGGATGGTTCAAGCAGGGAGAGTCTCGGTTATTAGGTATTGATTTAGTCTAGGAGGCCTTAGATAAGGTCAAGATTATCTAGGAGAGGTTGCGTTCAGCTCAGTCTAGGCAAAAGAGTTATGCGGATCGCAAGGTTTGAGATGTGGATTTCATGGTTGGTGAGCGAGTATTGTTCCGTGTATCGCCTATGATAGGCGTGATGAGATTTAGGAAGAAGGGCAAGCTTAGCCCTAGATATATTGGCCCATTTGAGATACTTGATTGAGTGGGAGAGGTGGCTTACAAACTTGCCTTGCCTCCTAGCTTGTCAGATGTACATCTAGTGTTTCATGTGTCTATGCTATAGAGGTATCACGGTGATCCTACCCACGTGTTAGATTTCAGTACTGTCCAGTTGGACAAGGATATATTTTACGAGGAGGAACCGGTAGCTATCTTAGATCGGCGGGTTCGATAGTTGAGGTCCAAGAGCTTTTCTTCAGTGCGTGTTCAGTGGAGAGGTCAGCCTCCTAAGACATCAACCCGGGAGTTCGAGTCTGATATGCGGAGCCGTTACCCTTATCTATTTCCTGACTCGGGTACTTCTTTCTTTTGTCCGTTCGAGGATGAATGGTTGTTTTAGAGGTGGAGAATGTGACGACCCAAAGGGGTCATCACCGTATTTCTCCCTTTTTCCGCGCTTTCGAGGTCTTGGAAGCCTCACTCTTAGTTGCCTCGATGTGTGTGCACAGTTCGGGCGCGAAGCCGAGAATGTTTTTGTGTTAAGATATATGAATTCTATGGAAAATTTGAAGAATTATGATATTATGATTGGTATAATTGACTTTGGTCAACATTTTTGGTAAACGGGCATAGACCGATAATGTGATGGTCCTGGGAGGTCCATAGAATAATATGGGACTCGGGCATATGCCCGGAGTCGAAATCAAATGTCCAGAACCCCGGTAAAAGAATTTTTCTGATAAATTGTTTTCTGAAATTAATAAGGAAAAATGAAAATGAAAATGAGTTAGAAAATATAATTATCGGGCTCGTATTTTGGTTCCGACACCCGGTACAGCTCTTAAATATTTGTTAAGCGCTTCCTGTGAAGTTTGGTCGAAATCGGATGTCGTTTGACGTGTTTCGGACCTAAAAAGGTAAAGTTAGAAAATTATGAACTTTGAAATGAAATCTTGAGTTTTGGGGGTTGATTCTTCGTTTTTATGTAATTTTAGCGATTTGATCACTCGAGCAAGTTCGTGTGATGTTGTTGAGTTAGCGTGTGCATTTGGTTGGGAGCCCCGGTGGCTCGGGAGTATTTTCGTGGGTGGTTCAGGGTGTGTTGCATTGAAAATCTGGTATTTTCTTAGCTGTTCCTAGTATTTGGCATCTTGTTCTATGCGATCGCGTAGGCCTTCTGCAATCGCATAGTGTTAAAAATTAGGACCCCAAATTGTTCTATCTGATCGCATCCTCTCTTATGCTATTGTATTGCCCAGCTTCCCTACTCTATGCGGTCGCATTGCCCACCTCGCGATCGTATAGAGCATTTTCCCAGGCCCTGTCTCATTTACTCTATGCGATCGCATCTTGCCCTCCGTGATCGCATAGCACCAGCCTCCCTACCCTCTGCGATCGCAGTGCCTTGTATGCGATCGCATAGGGCATTTTTGCCCAGTGATTTTTCATAAAACCATAACAAAATGCACGGGATTATTCACTCAAAACACATACGAGTCTTCCTCCTTCACTCTCCATTTTCAATCCACAAGCTCTCATTTCTCCATAGCTTCTTGGGTAAGTTTCCTAACATGATTTATTAATTATTTCTTCATTAAATCATGGTTAATCCTAGTCTAATTCATGAATTCAAGGTAGAAATTGGGGGTTTTGGGTAGAACTAGGGCTTGTGGGATTTTGGGTGTTTCAACCTCAATTTGAGGTCGGATTGTGAAACAACTCATATATTCTAACTCGTGGGGTTATGGGTGATTGGAATTTGGTCCGAGCCTCGAGTTTGGACCATGTGGGCCCGGTGTCGGATGTTGCTATTTTTGGTAGAATGATGGGAATTTCATTTCTAGGCTATGGGATTGTGTTATTGATCCCTAATTGATGTTATTGGATTGAAATTGACTAGATACCATTGTTTCGGAGTCGGATTCTAGAGGAAAGGCGGTGCTAGAGGAGTGATTGCTATTTTCGGACCGAGGTAAGTGTTTGATCTAATCCTGGCTTGAGGAAATAGGACTAGTGTATTATTGTTGCTAATTGCTAAATGATCGAGTGCAGTGTATAGGCATGGTAACGAGTATCTATACACTGGCGTCTAGCATGGTCGTGAGTCTTATTTGTACTTGCTTTGGGGTATATTTTTAGAATCATTCTTAGTAAATGATGAATTCAACATGATGAGGTAGTTGAGGAATTATTTATGAAAACATGAGACTTCTTGGAGCGTTGGCTCAAATGGTAATTATTTTTATAAAGCTGAAATTTTAAGTATTGTTAAGAATATGTGGTTGGATCCCTTGCCGGAACGAGTAGATCCTGATTGTTGTTGCTCCCTTATTCGGTCGAGCGTTATATGTAATCTCCACTGTTGAGATGTTTTGAGCTGCTAGTGGTACCCTTATTGGGTAGATCGTTATATTTTTGAGTTTTCCCTAAAAGGGGAACTCCTTGAGAAAGAGGCTATATGAATCACTATATTATATTGTTGAGATCGTGTGGCACGTCGTCCACTATATTATGATTATTGGGATCGTGTGGCACGTCGTCCACTATATTATGATTATTGGGATCGTGTGGCACACTGTCCACTATATTATATTATTGGGGTTGTGTGGCATGCCGTCCACTATATTATTATTATTGGGATCGTATGGCACGCTGTCCACTATATTATGATTATTGGGATCGTGTGGCATGTCGTCCACTATATTATGATTATTGGGATCGTGTGGCATGCTGTCCACTTATATTATGTTTATTGGGATCGTGTGGCGTGCCGACCACTTATGAAAGTAAATAAGGTGATTTTGGTTTAATGTTGTCACAAATGACTTGTTCTCCTTTCAGTTGTATACTTCACATATAATCCTGTTGTTCTTTCTGTTATTGCTTGTATCTTTATATATATATATATATATGCATATGTTGGTTTTTAGTAAGTCCTATCTAGCCTCGTCACTACTTCGCCGAGGTTAGGTCAGGCACTCACCAGCACATGGGGTCAATTGTGCTAATGCTCCACTTTTTGTGCTTTTTGCACAGATCACAGCGTTGGAGCAGCTTATTGTCACAGCAGCAGGATATTGTTGGGAGTTGTCATCAGCTTTAGGGACTCTCGAGGTATCCTAGCCGGCGTTCGCAGGCCGAAGTCCCTATCCCCTTATTTCTGTTTGTTTTATTGTATCAGAATAGACTTATGTATTTTTCTTTCATTCAGACCTTGTTGTAGTACTCTTTCATAGTCTGTGAGATAGCGTCACCAGCTTTTAAGGTAGCATTATATTTAATAGTTTTCCGCATTTGATTCTCATTTATTGGATTTCTAAAAAGTTTTCCGCTATGTTTAATTAATTCTAAGTATATTCTGTTATTAAGGATTGGCTGGCCTAGCTTCGATAGTAGGCGCCATCATGACTCTCGATGGTGGGAAATTTGGGTTGTGACAAGCAAACAAGCAAAAGAGTTCAGTATGGAAAGAGAACATTGCTATACGGCCTTAGTATGATTAGAAATGGATCTGCAATAACTTCAAGAGAAAAGCCAACGGACTCTGGAGGCTCGTGCTGAACAAATTGGGAGGTTACTTCACGAAAAGGGGACGATTAGAGAAAGAATCCTTAACATTGCTCACTTTATCACTCGGAAGTGCTAGACATGTGAAGATATGACCCAGGCTACATTTTTCGCCTCAGTGATGATATTCGTAAAGCAAATAATGGGTGACCTAGACCAACTCCTAAGGGGACTTGCATATAGGCCCGCGGCAAGACCGAACGATGTCCCGCGGGCACTAGGATCTTTGATGTATTCTTGAGCCTATTAGGTTAAGCATTTGAGTCTATATTTTTCATTTTTGCATTTCAATTCAAGTTGTTGTTTAGAGTGTTGTAGTTTGGTTATCATTTAGAGTTCATCTTTGTAATCGTTGTTGGCTATTAATAAATTTGAAAACTCCAAAAATCTGTATTTGTGTTCTTAGTTTTTATTTTCTTTAAACACAT
The DNA here is from genome assembly GCA_032618575.1 of Nicotiana noctiflora. NCBI lineage: Eukaryota > Viridiplantae > Streptophyta > Magnoliopsida > Solanales > Solanaceae > Nicotiana > Nicotiana noctiflora. The sequence continues at coordinate 19,158 of JASVEL010006532.1, read as the reverse complement.
ATGCGATAGGCAAATCTATAGGACCGACATTAATCATATTAATCTCAAATCAAAAGAACATGGAAAAAGAAAAGAAAAAAAAGAGAAGAAATAAAATGATGAAAACGAAAAATGATGATGAAAAGAGATAGCAAAAGAATTGGCAAAGTAAGAAAAAGGCAAAAATGAATGAAAATCCATAATTGAGAAAGCCGGGATGGCGCATGTGGTCGAGGAAATTTTTTTTAAATGTGTATGTGCTCCCAGTGTGCGATTATTTGATTAATATGGCCTAACCACTAACGAGCATTATTCTTGTTGAGTCCAGACATGTGTCTTTTAGCTAGCTGGCATTCTCACAATCCATCATTACAATACTCGATCTAAAGACATGACAAAAGCAATCAACCAAGAGATTGAGGCTGCAATTGTGGACCCAGCCCGGGAAGAAGAGGTGGAAGACGTAAGTGCCTTGAAAGAAGAGATATACAAGCTCAAGCAGCAGATGACTGAAATGTACTAGGCCTGGGCGAAGAGACAACCTTTACCCACATACCCAGCCAATCCTGCTTATATTTCTCCACAGGTCCAAACACAGGACCCACCCACCGTAAATTCATCCCCTGCTTACCCCACATACGCACCTTACTATGCAACTACCTCACAAACACCACCACCTCCTCTACCACAAAAACATATCATCCCACCACCACCTCATGTCGCTCCCATGTATGTGGCTCCTCCACCGGCCATATTACACAAATCTTCTAGTGAACCACTATTTCATACCCAAGACAATCATTATTATCCTACCTTCCGACACCATGATTCTTATACTCCTCTCATTGACATATCCGAGGAAGAGAAACCATCCAATAACCATGAACAAGAACAGATGATTCGTAATTTAAAGAGTCTTGAACAATCTTTCCAGAACATGCAGGGCCTTGGGGGGGCAAGTGAGCGTAGCTTATAAAGATTTGTGTTTATTCTCGGAAGTGCAGTTACCGGCAGGTTTTAAATTGCCGAAATTTGATCTCTATGACGGTTATGGTGACCCAGTGGCATATTTAAGAGGCTTTTGCAGCAAAATGCAAGGTGCCGGGGGGAAAGATGAGTTTTTAATGGCCTATTTCAGTCAAAGCCTTAGCGGATCAGCCCTAGAGTGGTACACGAGGCAAGACCACACTTGATGGTTTACTTGGGATGATCTTGTCCAGGCTTTTGCTAATCATTTCCAATAAAACCTGGAGATTGTTCCCGACAGACTTTCATTGGCGAAGATAGAGAAGAAGCCAAGAGAGAGCTTCCGAGAATACGGGTTCAGGTGGAGAGAGCAAGCTACCCGAGTAGATCCACCCATGAAGGAAGGTGAAATGGTAGACTACTTCTTACAAGCTCTAGATCCCACATATTACGGCATTTGGTATCAGCTATTGGTAAAACATTTAATGAAGTCACCAAGATGGGGAGCATGGTCGAGGAAGGTTTAAAATCTAACAAAATTATGAGCTATCCGACGATAAAAGCCACAACCCAGGCAATTCAAATGGGTACTGTAGGGGCCCTTTGGAAAAAAAAAGAAAGAAGAGGTAGTTGTTGTAGAAGCCAGATCATGGTCAAACTTACCCATCAGCCCCATATGGCCCACCACAACACTATTATCTTCCCCATGTTCCATACTTTTCAGTGCATCATACTCAAACCTACCCACAACCGCAAACACCATGGCGTGCACCCACGCCTCATAATACCTATCACACCCAGAATACATATCTACCACCCAAAGCATATAAAAACCATGGTGGAACAGGCTTCCGTCCTAATCTCGGTATCAGGAATAATAGGCTGCAAAAGAAAAAGACTTTTACTCCATTAGGATAATCATGCACCAGTCTATTTCATAGACTGAGGCAGCTCAAAATCCTAAACCCCATTGAATCAAAAGTCCCGAACCCACAACCAAGGAACCTGGACCATTCTGTTAGCTGTGAGTACTGTTCAGGAGCTCTAGGGCATGACACAGACAAATGTTGGCATTTGAAAACCACAATTCAGGAGCTAATTGATTCAAGAAGAATTGAAGTCCAGGCCCGCGAAACCCCCAATATTACACAAAATCCCCTACCTGTTCTATAATCGAGTTGATACAAATGGGATATTGTAAAAAGCCTTCTCAAACTATAATGATGATTAAGGCAAGCAAAAGCAAGGTAGATGAGAAAGCAACAGGTGGAAAAGCAGTGATTGTAGTTAAGAAAGTGGTGGATGAGCCGGTAGTGGTAACAAAACCCGAGGCAGTAAAAGTGATAGTTCTAGGAGCAAGTGCAAAACCTGTATTGATTGTGAAAGGAGCCCAAACAGAACCGGACATTATCAAACTGGTAACTCAATTGCCCATTATGGATGTTAAAGTTGTACCATGGAATTACAACAAAGTGGCCGTCATGTATTGAGGAAAAGAGTTTAAAGATGAAATTTGTGAGACCCACGGTTTGACGAGGTCGGGAAGGTGCATTGCTCCTAAAGAATTAAGAAAAGCAAAACTTACCAAAGATAATTCGGCTCCTGTGAAGAAAGTTCTTACTGAGGAGGAGGCCGAGGAATTCTTGAGGAAAATAAAGGCGCAGGACTACTCGATAGTAGAATAATTGAGGAAGACGCCAGAGCAAATATCTCTATTGTCCCTGCTAATTCACTCAGATGAACATTAAAGCACACTAATGAAAATTTTGAATGAAGCTCATGTGCTTGAGAAGATTATAGTGAGTCATCTTGAAAAGATCGCAAATAAAATGTTTGAGGTGAACAGGGTGACATTCTTAGATGACGAACAACTGGTAGAAGGAACGGAACATAACAGAGCTTTGTATCTTACTGTGAAATGTGAAGATTTGGTAGTGACCCGTGTGATGATTGATAATGGGTCGAGTGCCAACATATTCCCTTTGTCTACTTTAGAGAAACTCAAGATTGATAATGAAAGAATCCACAAGAACAGCATTTGTGTGAGTGGATTCGACGGGAGTGGAAAGAATACTATTGGAGACATTGTGCTGGAACTTACCATCGGGCCGGTAGAGTTTACAATGGAATTTCATGTTTTAGATGTTGCTGTCTACTTTAATCTTCTACTGGGTCGACCATGGATCCATGTTGTGAAGGTTGTGCCATCCTCACTTCATCGTATGGTAAAGTTCGAATGGGACCGTCAAGAAATGATGGTCCATAGTGAAGATAATTCTTGCAATACTATCACTCCTTTTGAAGAGGTTGAGAACGATAAAGGCCCATAGGTGTGCCAAGTGGTAGATACAGTATCAGACGCTAAGGTTCAGGAGGGTGAGCATGTTCCTATGCCAAAGGTGGATTCCGCAACTGTTATGGTTGACACGGAAATGCTGAAAAATGGATTTCTACCTGGAAAGGGATGGGGAGCTGCATTACAAGGTATTACACAACTGGTATCTCTTCCCGGTAACATTGATACTTTTGGGCTAGGCTTTAAACCAACCATTGCTGATATAAAGAGAGCCCGAAAACTGAAGAAGAAAGTATGGACCCACCTTAAGCCTATCCCTCGCCTCTCCCATTCATTCGTCAGGTCTGGTACAAAAAAGCGTCCGGCGATAGTGATGCCCAACTTAGCAGAGATAAGGCCCGACAGGGAGCTACTTGAAAGATTTGAAAAGCTGTTTAAAGATGTGGATATGGTAGAAGAGGATGAGGGCACAAGTAGAATTCATGTACAGTTTGTCGGATTCCGAGCCAAATTGAATAACTGGGAAACTACTCATCTTCCAACTCGGAGGGAGTTGTGGTAGTTAGCTTTTGTTTTGCTTTTAAATGTGTTTTATTTCAAGGTTGTAATATAGATTTCTATGTTCCGTCCAATCGGATGAGTCAAACCTTATTATCTTTCGAATTTTAATAAAATGCAATTTCTTTCTCCCTCCATTCCTGATAGCCTTATTTTATTTTTATTTTTCTTGTACAGTCCATTTTATGCTGGTTTCAATGATGTGTCATGCATGAGGAATTCTCGGCCTAGTCTTGATAATCAAATAGTAATACAAGAAACTGAATATGATAATGAAGTGGAGTATCATGATGAGGAAGCTTCGGAAGAAATTAGAAAAGAGTTGAGTCAGTATGAGGAAAAACCCAAACCGAACTTGAATGAGACAGAAGCAATTAACCTGGGGAATCAGGAAAATGTTTGGGAAACAAAGATAAGCATTCATTTGGAAGCCTCACTCAGGGAAGAATTGATGAAGTTATTGCATGAATACAAAGATATATTTGCATGGTCATACCATGATATGCCAGGACTCGGCACTGATTTGGTGGTCCATAAATTGCCTACTTATTCAGAATGTCCACCTATCAAACAGAAGTTGAGAAAATTCAAGACAGATATCTGTGTGAAAATAAAAGAAGAAGTCAATAAGCAGTTTGAAGCGAAGGTTATACGGGTTACCAAATATCCCACCTGGTTAGCCAATGTTGTGCATGTTCCAAAGAAAGATAGGAAGACCAGGGTATGTGTGGATTATTGGGACCTCAACAAAGCAAGTCCAAAAGATAATTTTCCATTACCAAACATCCACATACTGATTGACAATTGTGCCAAACATGAGATTGGTTCTTTTGTGGATTGCTATGCGGGTTACCACCAGATTCTGATAGATGAGGAAGATGCTGAAAAGATGGTATTCATCACACCTGGAGGAACATACTGTTACAGGGTGATATCGTTTGGACTGAAAAATGCAGGGGCAACATACATGAGGGAAATGACCACCATGTTCCATGATATGATACATCGGGAGATTGAATTTTATGTGGATGATGTCATTATCAAATTTAGAAAACAGTATAATCATGTTAAAGACCTGAGGAAGTTTTTCCAGAGGCTTTACAGATACAATCTCAAGCTTAATCCAGCAAAATGTGCTTTTGGAGTGCTGTCAGGGAAGTGGTTGGGGTTTGTGGTAAGTCGGCATGGTATTGAACTAGACACGTCCAAAATCAAAGCCATCTAGGAATTGCCTCCGCCGAAGAGCATGCAAGATGTGATGAGTTTACTCAACAGATTGAATTACATCAGCAAGATCATTGCTCAGCTTACATCAACTTGTGAGCCTATCTTTAAATTGTTTAAGAAAGATGTTGTAGTTAAATGGACAGATGAATGTCAAGCTGCATTTGATAAAATCAAGGAATACTTGGCCAACCCACCTGTATTGCTTCCGCCAGAACCATGAAGACCTTTGATCATTTATTTGACGGTGTTAGATAATTCTTTCGGCTGTGTACTGGGACAGCATGATGAAACAGGGAAAAAGGAACATGCAATTTATTACCTCATCAAGAAATTCACATCTTACGAGGTAAAATACACTCAATTAGAGAGGACATGTTGTGTTTTGACCTAGGTGGCACAGAAGTTGAAACATTACTTGTCAGCTTATACCACTTATCTCTTTCCTGGCTGGATCCGTTGAAGTATATCTTTCAAAAACCCATGCCCACGGAGAGGCTTTCTAAATGGCAAATCCTGCTCAAAGAATTTGATATTGTTTATGTAACCCGCACTGTAATGAAAGCACAAGCAGTTGTCGATCACCTAGCGAGTTGATGATAAATATGAACTACTGAAAACATATTTTCCTGATGAGGAAGCAATGTACATTGATGAACTGGAACAAGATGAAAAGCTTGGCTAGAAATTATTCTTTGATGGGGCTGCTAACAATAAAGGCGTCGGAATAGGAGCAGTACTTATTTCAGAGACGGGTCGGCATTATCCTGTCACCGCTCAGCTTCGTTTCTTTTATACCAATAATACGTCTGAGTATGAAGCATGTATTTTGTGGTTGAGAATGGCTATAAATATGGGTATCCAAGAGATTTTGGTCATGGGCTACTTAGATCTCTTGGTACATAAGATTCAAGGAGAATAGGAAACACGGCATTTAAAAGTCATACCATACCGGTAGTGTTTACATTAACTATGTCAGCGGTGTCAGTCCATAGAATTCAAGTACATTCCTAGAATCCATAATGAAGTTGCTGATGCTTTGGCCACTCTACATCAATGCTACATCATTCGGACAAAGCTTATGTGGACCCATTGCAAATTCAGGTTCGTGATCAACATGCTTATTGCAATACAGTAGAAAAGGAACTCGATGGTGAGCCATGGTTCCATGATATTAAAGAGTGCCTCGGAATGGGGGTGTATCCGGCACAGGCCACGGGGGATCAAAAGAGAGCTATCAGACGATTGGCAAGTGGATTATTCTTTAGCAGAGGGGTTTTGTATAAAACAAATCCTGGATCTCTGTTTGTTGAGGTGCATGGATGCAAAGTAGGCTACAACAATTATGGCTGAAGTACATACGGAGGAGTCTATGGACTGTATATGAGTGGGTATGTGCTAGCAAAGAAAATTCTCAGAGCAGGATAGTACTGGCTCACTATGGACCAGGATTGTATCAGATTTGTGCGCAAATTCCATCAATGCTAGGTACATGCAGATTTGATCCATTCTGCACCATACGAGTTGCATACAAAGTCAGCACCATGGTTGCCTGGGGTATGGATGTCATTGGGCCAATCGAGCTAGCAACATCTAATGGACACAAGTTTATTCTGGTTGCCATTGATTATTTTACTAAATGGATTGAGGCAAAAACATTCAAGGCGGTGAACAAGAAAGCAGTGGTTGATTTTGTGCATGCAAACATCATTTTCCAATTCGGAATTCCAAAAATGATTATTACAGATAATGGTGCCAACCTTAACAGTCATTTGATGGTAGAAACATGTCAAAAGTTTAAAATTACACACCGCAATTCCACACCATATCGTCCTAAGGAAAATGGAGCAGTTGAAGCAGCCAATAAGAACATTAAGAAAAAATTTCGAAAAATGGTGGAAGGATCGAGGCAGTGGCATGACAAATCACTATTTGCTTTGTTGGGATATCACACTATTGTTCGCACTTTGGTAGGTGCAACTCCTTATGCGTTGGTGTATGGCACGGAAGCAGTAATACTCACGAAAGTTGAAATACCCTCCCTTTGAATCATTGTGGAGGCAAAAATTGATGATGATGAATGGGTCAAGGCCCGGTTGGAACAATTGAGCTTGATTGACGAGAAGAGATTGGCAGTAGTATGTCACGGGCAATTGTATTAATAGAGAATGGTCCGAGCTTATAACAAAAAAGTGCGTCCACGAAAATTTGAAGTCAGACAATTGGTATTAAGGCTCATCTTACCTCATTGGGCAGAAGCAAAAGGAAAGGTCGCTCCCAACTGGCAGGGGCCATTTGTTGTATCACATGTGTTGTCCAACAGAGCAATATATCTAACAGATGTGGAAGGAAAATGTGTAGAAATGACTATCAATTCTGATGCAGTCAAAAGATATTATGTATGATCTCTTTATCTTTATGTATTTGATTGTATTTTTCATAATTTTGAAATTAAAATGATGAAGGCATTTTGTTCCGCTATCCAAACACTTTATCCATTTCTATTACTTTGAGCCTTATTACATTCTTCTTTCATATCCCTCTTTTGGAATCAACAACAAAGTTAAAGATTGAATGTGGAAGTCAAGTGAAGAAAAGAAAAGAAAAGAAAAGAAAAAAGAAAAGAAAAGAAAATAAAGAAAAAAATGCAAATAAGAAGAATGGGAGGAAGGAAACATCGCAACAATGAAGCTATTCTATGATCCGGATTATGTTTGACTTGATCCCGAAAGGGTACATAGGCAGCCACACTGAGGTTCAATCACAACAGAAGAAAAATCCAAGAATCCCCAAAGAATGAAACCGGGGCAGAAGTTATGTTTGTTATGGAAGATATGATTCCGAAAGTTGAAATTTTTTGAACCCACGTTGGAAAATTTTCTTTCTAAACCCATCCAAAAGCCACATAATGGTCGAAAGAAAGACCTTCTGATCAATTTTAAGAAATGTCAATACCAGCAGGTAAGGTGAATCATGTTATGGACAACACTCTGGTACCAAAAAATGAAAGACCAAAAATGAGAGAGTCTTATTGTTGAAAACCCTCATGGGCACCGTAAAGCGATGTGAGTTGAGAGATATAAAAATGAGAGAGTCTTATTGGTGAAAACCCTCATGCGCACCATAAGTCAACGTAATTTGAGAGATATAAAAATGAGAGAGTCTTATTGGTGAAAACCCTCACGGGACCGTAAGGCGATGTGAGTTGAGAGATATGGAAATGAAAGAGCCTTATTGGTGAAAAACCCCACGGGCATCGTAAGACGAAAGAGAGAAAGATGTTTGTGGTTGAAAGGCGGCAAAACAAGCAAAGTTGGGATTTTGGTAAAGATCGGGTTGTGAAAAATGAGGATAACAAAAGTGGCAATTGACAGCTATTGGTTTGACAAACTAGGCTGGTTAATCCAAATGCATGGCATGATCAAAGGAATCAGCTTTCCCACTCAGATAAGTTCTATCATTTTTGTCTTTTCAAAAGTCCTTCCATCCTCAAAAATTCGAGGTCATTGCATTTCATTTTTCTTGGAATTTGTCTGTAAGACATTTCAGTCGAATCTAATTACCAGCTTCCCGGTTATATGGCACAATGAGAGTGGGATTTATTAAAGGACAGTTGAAATAAGAAGGACATATGGTAATCGGGTATTTGGAGAGAGAAGCAAAAGTTTACTAGAAAAGAGAAAGAAACACCAAAGACAGTGACATAAGGAAAACATTTGGGTCATCAGGATCAGAAAATTTGAAAGATAGCCAAAAATTATGGCAAGGCAAACCAAGTTCAAAGGAGCAAGTCGAAGGAAGTTCAAATGTGGGAGCATGACCAACAAGAATGCCAGCAGCCAACAACCATTTTATACTAACAAATTGTTCTTTGATTAGAACAGGGACAAAAGATTCAAATTCTTACTAATCACTTTAAAGTGAATGTGACCAATGTGGATAACAAGGGAGCACAGAAAGTTTTCGGCAATCAGGCACCCACCTGGAGAATAAGGGAAGACAGTTCAAGGAAGGCAACAATATGCAAAGGAATCCATTGCAACCTCAGTAATCAGGCCCCACCTGAAGAAGAAAAATAAGGGAAGTATGATGTTAGCTTTCAATTTGTACATATGATAATATGTTGTACCCAGTTATCATACTGGGGCAGAAAAAATTCTTTATTTGTTTGCTGTAAGCAGGCGCACACCTGAAGAACAAGGGAATACATTTCAGTTCGTTGTGACCAGGCGCCCACCTGAAAAATAAGGGAATACATTTCAGTTCGTTTTAAGCACTCGCCCACCTAAAAAACAAGGGAATATCTTTTCAAAATGTAGCAAGTAGGCGCCCACCTGAAGAAGGGAATATCTTCAAGCACAGCAAGCAGGCACCCACCTGAAAAATAAGGAAGTATAGTATAACTCTTATCGCAAGTTAACATTCAGTAATGTCGTGCACCTAGTTATCAAACTGGGGCAGAAAATTTTCTATGTTTTGTATGTTGTAAGCAGGCGCCCACCTGAAGAACAAGGGAATATCTTTTCAAAATTCGTAAGCAGGCGCCCACCTGAAGAACAAGGGAATATCTTTTCAAATGCAGTAAGCAGGCACCCACCTAAAAATCAAGGAAAGTACCATTTGAAATTTAGTTTTGAATTTTAATATTTTAACATGATATACCCAGTCACCATATTGGGGCGGAAAGTTTGTCTTTGTTTGTCAATTGTGTAAGCAGGCACCCACTTGAAGAACAAGGGAATATATTTCAATTTCGGTAAGCAGGCACCCACCTGAAGAATAAGGGAATACATTTCAATTTCGGCAAGCAAGGGCCCACCTGAAGAATAAGGGAATACTTTTTAAAGCAATCGCAAGTAGGAGCCCACCTAAAGAATACGGAATACTTTTTCAAAGCAGGAGCCCACCTGAAGAACAAGGGAATACTTTTCAAGCAGTCTTAAATAGGAGTCCACTTGAATAATGGACACAGTCAAGTTATATTGAAAGAATGCAAGATACGAGATCAATGCAGTTCAAGAACACAAGATAGCAGACATTAGACAGGATTTTGTAAATTATAGGGCATAACTTAGGATAACTTCTTTTATCTTTACAACGGTGTAATAAGGGGGGTCAGTAAGCAGTAACAACAGCAACAACAATGAGATCACAGCTCTTGATAGTGCCAGCTACCAGACATTCCTCAACTACACTGACCTGATTCCCGTTTAGCCTAGGATGTGTAGGCAATCTCAAAAGCAAGATATGGTCAAAAAATTTTCTAAAGTTGCTTCACACGGAATATGCGAATGGAAAAAAATCCCTCATTACCACTCACCTATCTTTGCACGGAAACTCTTCATGTTCCTGAGCAAAGAGGGGCAGTTGTTAGCACGTAATTGTCGCCCTAAGCAAATTATTCCTAAAATCCAAACAAAATGGTTTTTTAATTTTTGTTAAATATTGTGGCATTTTTGTGTTAATTAGTTGCATAATAATTCATAAAAAATATACAAAAAATACGCATATGCATTAGGATTTTAATTTTGCAATTTTGGTATTAATACATTTTGAGAACAAATTAAAGAAAAATCAAAATATCATTTTATGTTTTAATTGAAATATGCCATAAAATAGAAATTAATTAGTTTTAAAATTAGCAAACAGAAAAAATAAAAGAAAATACAAAAAAGAAATAAATAAATACAAAAGGAAATACAAAAAATATTTAAAGGAAATAAAACACAAAAAGAAATACAAGATAAATAATATAAATACACATAAAAAATTGGGCTAATAATATTGGCCCAAAAAATCGGATAACACTAAATCCAATTGACCGAGGCCCAAAGAAATACCCGGTCTGCCTGGCTTTAAAATCCAAATGACGTCGTTTAAGCTTAAGAGATCTGGACCGCTAAAATTCTTGATCAAACAGTCAGATTACACAAGCCAGTTTATAAATCAAACGATGACGTTTGAGTCGTCAAATCCTGGCCATTCATTTGTTTGACCTGACGTGCCGGATTGAACCGTCACTTAATCAAACAACGTCGTGTATGTGTCAATGAATCTCAGCCGTCAATAAATTCTAATCTAACGGTCCCTAATAATCTGAAGGTTTTAAATATACAAAAACATTATACCTAATTCATTTCGTCTTCTCCCCATCTATACACAGACCCTAGCCGCCTCTCCCTCCCTTCTCTCAATCTCGCCGGAACCCTCACCGGTGGGATACAACACCTACTCTGTTTCACTCACCATTAACACCGCAAAAAGCTTTAAGCCTCCTCTCCCAAACCCCATAAGTAGTTTCCCTCAAACTAGGCTAAAATTTCTCGAGTATCCGTTCAAGTGTCACCGGAACCCTACTCCGGCGAACACAATCTTAGCCACTGCCTTCACCATTTACACCATAGGAAGCCCTTAGCTTCCTCATTACACCAATCTAACCCTTTCGCCTCAAATAACACCCTACCCCTTCGAATCTTGGAATATAGGTCGCCGGAACCCTACTCCGGTGAACGACCTTTCGCCCAAACCTCACCAAAACCTTATCAGAGACACCTTTTAACACCCTCAACTTGATTCTGGAACCCTAAAATCCCAAAGACCCCTGGAAAGCCTAAAAGAAAATCCTGGTATGCAAATATTTCAAGAAAATGTGATAAAGGCCTCCTGGACCTTAAAAAATTATTTTTAAAGAAAAGAAGAGAAAAAGGCCCAAAGAAGACCAAAAAGGCTAAGTCTTCATCTCTCTTGTTTTTATTTCAATTTTTATTTTCTGAGTGTTCATCTTTATTTGTCTTTCTTTCTGATTTTTTCTAGTTTTGTATGCATGCCTATTCTTTGTTTTCGTTTCTTCACTATTTTTTTTAGATTGTCTTAAACTAATTGTAATGACCCGGCCGGTCATTTTTAAAATTTACACCCCATTCCACGATTAAATACTTCCTCTATGTTTATTTTTGCTATTTTGGTTTTCCGGGACGTTCGGTACTAGGATTCGAAGTGTTTTAGGACACTTAGTTCCTAAATGATAGCTTAAGAGTTTGAGAATTGGCCCGTATTTAGAGCAGTGTGAAGACAACCTCGAAATAGAAATCTCATGGTCCCGTTAGCTCCGTTAGGTGATTTTGGGGTTGGGACCGTGTTCGGAATGTAATTTGGAGGTCCGTAGCTCATTTAGGCTAAATGCCGAAGTTTGAATTTTTGAAGTTCCGGCCTGATAGTAAATTTTTTATTTGGGGGTCGGTTTGGAATTCTGGAAGTTGTTGTAGATTTGTCATGTCATTTTGGATGTGCATGCAAAATTTCAGATCATTCGGACAAGGTTTGGATAGGTTTTTGATCGAAAGTGTGTTTCGTTATAATTTGAAGTTCATAGGCTTGAATCTTGGCTTAAATCGGATTTTCGGTGTTGTTTTAGGTTTTTTGATAATTGTAACAAGTTTGAATAACATTATAGGATATGTTGAAACTTTTGGTTGAGGTCCCTGTGGCCTCGGGTGTGTTTCGGATGCCCAACGGGTCATTTTTGTAAGATTTTTGTTGTTTTGAGCATAAACGTGTAATGATCCAAAGGTCCATTTTTAGTTCTAGAGATCTAAATTTAATTTTGAGACTTTCAGAATTTATATCATGAATTATAGGACTGATATGAAAATTTTGGTTTAATTTTATCAAGTCGCGATTGGGTTTTTGACCTGAAATGTGAGTTAATTGTTTAACGAGCGAAATGGGTATTGAACTGCGAAAATGAGCTCCGAATTCAGTTTCAATTGAAGGGTTGTGTTTGTATTATCATTTGTGACTCATAGGAACAAGAATTGTCTATTTTCGAGTTCGTATGACGGAGTTAGAGCCTTTTTAGTTAAAAGAAAAGCTGCTACAATTTTCTAGGCAATTTCTGCATTTTTCGTACATGTGAACAGTGATTGCACTTGCGTAAAAATTATCCTTGTACAGTACCATGTATAGTATACATGAACAGTATTGTGTACAATACCATATGAATAGTGCTTGTGAATAGTGACGTGAACAGTGCCGGACAGAATGTTAAGTTCTGAAAATGGGACTTCGTCCCATTTTCCATTTTTGATGATTTTGAGCTCGGATGAAGCAATTTTTCAAGAGGTTTTCAAGGAAAATATTGGGGTAAGTGTTCTTAACTGAATGTTGGTTGTATAACTCGAATCTATCACAAATTTTGGTGTTTAATCTGAGAATTTTGTTGAAAATTGTAGAAAATCCTCTTGGATAGAATCACTGATTCGAGGGTTGAAATGATATGGAAATTTTATAAATTTGGTATGGTTAGACTCGTTAGAGTGCGAGATTTCTGGAAATATAAATTTTTCCAGGTTTCGAGATGTGGGACCCGAGAGGTATTTTGGTCATTTTATATAATTTTGCCTATTAGCTTAGAATTTAATTGTAGAATAAATTACTTGAATTATTATTTACGATATGCAATTTAATTAAATATATTTGAGCCATTTGGAGTCGGATACTCGTGGCAAGAGCGTTATTTTAGGTTGACTTGCACTTGATAGGTAAGTGGCTTGTCTAACCTTATGTGAGGGACTTTGTCCCTTAAGATATGAAATGGTAATTGAATGCTTTTTGCATGAGGTGACGAGCGCGTACTTGAGCTAATTGTTGAAAACCTGAATTTTACTTAAATTACTTGAACTGAGTTTCTTTCATCTATGTTTTATTCTACTTGCTATTATAGCTTATGCTGGTATAGAAAAACATGTTTAATTGATCCAAATTGCTTATTTGCTTACTTTTCCTTAATTGAAATTACGTGGAGCATGTTGGGCCAGAATCATTTATTTCTTTGTATTGTTATACTTCAATTTCCGAATATTTCTCTGATCTTGGTTGTGCATTTACATTGGGACTACACATGTGGGATTCCAGTAGCTCCACCCTTGTTTGTTTACTTTGGGACTATGGGTTCAATTCCCATGAGATCCCCCTACACGTGTTATGTTCAAAGACTGAGATTGTGGGATACCAAGAGATCCCTGTCATAGAAATGATTATATATTATGGATACCAAGAGATCCCTGAATTATATATTGAGGAAACCAAGAGATCCCTGAATTATATATTGTGGATACCAAGAGATCCCAGAATTTTTATTGAGGAAACCAAGAGATCCTCGGGATACCAAGAGATCCCCGAATGATTTATTGAGGATACCAAGAGATCCCCGATGCTAAATATCTGGTTGTGATTTAAACCTCTATTCACTAATTGAGTTGTTCTATGTTACTATTTTATTTTTTTCTTGTTGGATTTCTGTTGCGATTATACTCATATTGTCTCCTTATTATTATATTGATTACTATGTTTTACCTCAGTAGGGCCCTGATCTTCCTCGTCACTACCCAACCGAGGTTAGGTTTGGCACTTATTGAGTACCGATGTGGTGTACTCATGCCTCTTTTGCGCATGTTTTTCATGTGCAGCTCCAGGTACCTCCATCCAGGCGCTATATTCGGAGACTTCAGGTAGATCTGCCGGTCCGCAGACCAAAGAGTCTCCATCTATTCTATCTTGTAATTAGTAGTTCCATTTCATGTATTTAGTTGTTGTAGACATTTCCGGATATTAGAGTTGTATCTTATGATTCTCTTAGCCTGTGTTGCCCGTGGGTTTCCGGGTCTTTGGGATAGTTTCAGAATGCTAAGTGTTAAAGTGTATGTGCCATGAGGCAATTATATACATTATTCTTGTTATATAATTTTGATTATAATATTCGCAAGGTGTTAGGCTTACCTGGTCGTGAAGACTAGGTGTCGTCACGACGTGTTCACAATTGGTGAATTAGGATCGTGACAAGTTGGTATCAAAGCTCTAGGTTCATAGGAGTCACGGGTTATTTGGATTCAGGGGTAGTTTGGGGATACGAAATGGGATATTGGTAATAAAACTAATGAAGAAAGGGTAGTCTGGGTAAAGAAAAATGGCAATACGGTAAATTCATAAAGTGAAGTAGGGACAAAGAGGGAATTACATAAGAGGTAGAAGATTCTAGATAGGGCAATTAGTATAATTTTTAACAAATAAAGGGTATCCAATCGAATAACTAATAAAAATAAGGACAAAAATGAAACAAAAGAGGGACTAATTCATAAATTCTGAAATATGAATTTTCCTCCCTTTTTAAATATATAAATAGGCTGTAATGGGCATCATTTGATAAGTTTTAGCAATCTGAAATTTCTTTCAAGTAACTTCTACTATTCTGCTATTCAAGATTCAAACTTCCAAAATTCAAAAACTCAAAAAATATCAAAACAGTAGAAAAAGTTCAAAAATTTCACCGTTTGATTAGTTTTTAAGTCAATTTAAAGGTTGCTTGGATGATTCTATTTGGTTCTGGTGATCAAATATTGTTAAAGTTGCATTGAGATAATCGAGTATTTGATTTTGTTGATTTCTATCATTTGCTGGGTTAAAATCTGGTGGGGTTGAGGCTGTGATTGAAATTTGCTGCATTAATTCTATTGTTGATTCCTCTTACTGTTCAATTGACCTAGAATCTCATTGATTTCTATTATTTTCCAGGTACACATTTACTTCGATTGATGTACTTCAAGCTTGATGCAATGAAAACAAAGACGATTGTTACTCATAAATCTGTTAGCAGTATATACATTTCTGTGTAATTAGATTTGAGTAGATAAAAATCTAGTTAGGATAATGTGTATTCATTAGGAGTAGTCAATTGTAATTAGAATAATGTTTTTGAACTGTTTCGATTGCTATATTCGGATTTTAATTGTGCTATATTTGTAATGAGACATTATAGAACTTAGAATATATAGTATTAGTAATGTAACTGATAGATCTAGGGATTAATTTTGAATAACCAGTATGTAGTGAAAAATCTAAAATTTTCTATTGTTTAATCTCATGTTATGGGAATAGTATTGATTGTTAGATATTAATAGGTAAAAACGAATATTTCATACTTAACCTTTTTTTTGAATGTATTAACAATTCAGAAGTTCAGTTCTACCTTTTGAATATGTTAAAAGTTTCAACTGCCAGTAATAGTTAAGATCTGTTTAAAAATGATAGTTTAGTATGTAATGGTTTAATAACAAATTTAGTTGATTGGGATTTGTTGAAACAGTAAAGATCGAATAGGAATTCAGTATATTTGTATTGAATAAGTTATAGTAATAAATTGTAGCTTTGATAATACATTAGATCTTTTATGAAATTAGTAATCACGCACATTTAGCTTGATTTGGATCAATTTCGATGGTACGTTGGTCACCGTTTGGGCTCAGCTTAATATTCAAAAATGAACAGTCTCTTTCAAGCAATTGTGGCCTTAATAGGCCTAGCTTTGGCAAGCATGCTCATGCGAGTTTAACTAGATCAGATCTCTTCCATGCGAGTCTGTACTTTGTTCCTTAATTAGGCCAACTTCAAGACCCAAAAGATGTGAGAGCCCAATAACCAAATTGAAGTAGCTCCTAAATAATAATTAACTAGGATTTTTCCTTCTCTTTTAGAGACAAAAACCAATAGAAAATATAGTATACTTTAGGATTGACCTTAAATAAAATGGAGACGAGCCTCGTCCAATAAATTAAATACATAATTGTGAGGCCCTCAATGGTGACTTATAAAAAATATTAGAAATTAGGAAGGTCGTTTAGTGAATTTCACGGTCTTCCTCAAAGTTAACAAACACGTAGTCGATTTAGGCGCGTATGTTAATAACATTGCCTTCTTAAAACGGGTGCACATTTATGTGACCCAAATTCAAATCTCAACGAAGTTGAAATGTATTAAAAGCCAAAGGCGTACTGGTACAACGTGGTTCGAGATACATTTTTCCGACATTGTAATTCTTATTAAAATGAACAATAAATATAATAAAGGGGATTATTAATAAAAGGCGCATAAAAATAGAACATGTATTGAAATGAGATAAAATCAAATACAACAGTTGAGCGACCGTGCTAGAACCACGGAATCCGGAAATGCCTAACATAAGTCTAACTCACCCTCGGGGGGAGAACTCTTGTTCAGTGGAGCGCCGGAGTGCGGAATCTCCTGGGTTAACAAAATTTCTTATCCGGATTTCTGGTGCGCAGACTATTAATAGAGTCATATTTTCCTTGGTTCGGGATTCAACTGATGACTTGGGACACCATTAATTTCCCAAGTGGCGACTCTGAATAAATAACAACAAATCATGTTCCGACGATCCTTTAATTGAAAAAAAACCTTTACACCCTTCACAGGGTGTATTAAATACTCGTAAAAAGGGTGTGTGACAACTGCTACTTCCGAGACAGCAAGGTACACAAGGAGTCACTCCCTAGGTTCAAGTTTTGAGAGTAAAGGTGGTGATGACAAGTATGCCTACAGTTCTTGAATTGCTTGTACACACTCGGCCATCCACTTGAGGCCGTTATCATTTTTGACTACGCTGAAAAACCTACGACATCTATCGGATGACCGCGAAATGAATATGGATAAAGTGGCTGATAAGTAGGGGTTTTAACCTATTATTTGCTCTCTTTTACTTGCGTTTAGGCCAAAAATGCGTAAAAGTATTCCTGGAAACTAATGTTATATGCTTGATTGCAGGAATTGTTCAAAATAAGCCAAAATATTCATAATCAACTCATAACCAAGACTGGACCAAGAGATCTAAATGCATACCACACAAATATTGTGCGATTATGGAAGCCAAACGCGTCTGCGTTTAGAATTATGCGATCCGCAAAAGTGAGATTCAGAGAGTTGCATTGTAGGCCAAATGATAAGCGAGGTATGTGCCAGAAATGTGTGTCCGCGATGAAAATTATGTGGACCTTGGTGCATGAAGATCAGAGAGCTCACAGCTTGAGCAAAAGAAGGAAATGCGGTCCGCGTCAGAATTACGCAGCCACAGAAGTCCATTACGTGGCCGCGATTGAAATTATGCGGATCGCAAAACTCATCTCAACCCAGATACAGATTTGAAGAATGCGGACCACGGTTATAATTATGCAGCCACGCTAAAAAATACACGGTCGCACAACCTCCGCATGAGTATTTTTGTCCTAAAATTTTAGCTTAGTATAAATAGATCTTTTTGAGATTTTTAGGTTATGTTATATCTGAGCACGTAAGATGGATACACATTCTGTTGTGGGTAATTTTGTACTAGATTCATCTTTTAACATTAGATTTTAATCCTTTAATCTAGTATTACGAATTTATCTTCATTTCTTCTTTGATTTCTATTAATTCCATGAGTAGCTAAAACCCATAGCTAGGTTTGTGACCCAATCCTAGTGTGGGTGTTTAATGAGTATTGAATTTTAGGTCTTTCTAGTTCTTGCTATATCTATTGTATTAGTGATTGTAAACACTGATTTATACCTTTATGACTTAATCTCTACTTGAGAAAGAGGGAGTAAGTCTAAGAAAACTAGGCTAAAAAGGAAGCGGGGTGAACTCAAGAAAGCCCTAATTACTGGGTTAAACCTAGAGATGGTAATACCCAACTTGAGCTAATATCACTTGAATTGCATGAATACCCATTTGGACTTGAAAAGGCCAAATTGGGCAAAATCAGTCAAACTACCGAGAGATATAAAATGAGTACTGGAATGTGATAACTATATTACGATCCCAACTAATCACAGGATTGACCTAGATTCTTCCTTCCCGTTAGATATCCACTTAGGTGGACGTCACTACCCTAGTCCCATTAAACCCTTGAAAATCAACCAGAAAAAACATTATACTTAATTTCAGATATTGCATGCAATAGAATAGAGTTAGAAGTAGAAATCAAACAAAGCATGTGTGGAAGTGTAATTAAGAGAAAAACTCGTATCTAGACTTAGAAATAAACCTAATACCAATTATTAAATCCATGTGGTTTCAATCCCGACCTTTTTGGGTTAAAACTACATCGACCATCCTCTCTACTCACTAGTAGTACAGGCTTGGACTCGATCAACGATGATTCAATCGATCAGTCTATGGACTTGCTTTTTAGTGGTAAATTATTTTGGTATCCCATCGATAGCCTTGATTTGATCTGGGTTGACCTCAATCCTTGTTATGATACTAAGAAACCTAAAAACTTTCCCGAGACTATGCTAAACGCGTAT